>WTSP01013754.1:75999-90686 GCA_025331215.1 Actenoides lindsayi | reverse complement strand
CTAACTTCAGACAGTGCAGTTAGTTAGAAGAACTGAGCTGAAAAGTGAAATTACTGAACAGAATTAGTTCTGTTCTCGCTCAAACCAGGACAAATATCTTTATCAGTGATCTGGATAGGGGGATCAAGACCACTCTGTAAGTGTGCAGATGACACTGAGTTGGGCAGGAGTTTTGATCTGCTTGAAGGTAGGGAAGCTCTACAGAGGAATCTGGCCAGGCTGGATTGATTGGACCAAGGCCAGTGGTATGAAGTTCAACAAGGCCAAGTGCTGGGTCCTGCATTTGGATCACAACAGCCCCATGCAACACTACAGGCTTGGGGATGAGTGTCTGGAAAGCTACCTGGTGGAAAAAGACCTATGAGCATTGGTTGACCGCCAGCTGAATGTGAGCCAGCAGTGTGCCCAGGTGGCCAAGAAGACGAACAGCATCCTGGGCTGTATCAGTAGTGTGACCAGTAGGACTAGGGATTTTTCCCCCTGTACTCATCACTGGTGAGGCTGCACCTCAAATACTGTATTCACTTTTGGTCCCCTTGCTACAAGAAGGACATGAAGGTGCTTCCAAAGAAGGGCAACAAAGCTGGTGAAGGGTCTAGACAACAAGTCTTCTGAAGAGTGACTGAGGGAACTGGGGTTGTTTAGCCTGGACAAAAGGAGGCTGAGGGGAGACCTTGTCACTCTCTACAACTACCTAAAAGGAGATTGTAGCAAGACGAGGGTCGGTCTGTTCTTTCTTGCAGTAATAGGACAAGAGGAAACAGCCTCAAGTTGTGCCAGGGTAGATTTAGGTTGGATATTAGGAAAAATTTCTTCACTGCAAGTGTTGTCAAGCACTGGAACAGGCTGCCCAGGGAAGTGGTGGAGTCACCATCCCTGGAGAGATTTAAAAGACGCATAGATGTGTCACTTTAGGAATGTGTTTTAGTCTGACACCTGGCAGTACTGGGTTCATGGTTGGACTTCATATAGAAGGTCTCTTCCAACCAAAACGATTCTATGATTCTGTAAGTGTAAAGTGTTGTCTACAGCAAGAACAAGTAAATAGGATTTTGGTGGGCTTGGAGCTATGCCCTCCATTTGCCTAACGTAGCCAGTGTGCCTCTGTCACTGACGGCCACCTCCACGATTCCCACCTTGCAGCTTTTTGAGATGCTGCTGAAGAAGCACAGATTTTGAAAGCTGCTTTAGAATAAGGGTCTTGCAGAGCTGGGTGCAGAGATGAGGCAGAAATCTGTGCGGCTATGAGCAGAAAACCATAGACTGAACCAGCATCTGTTCGGTGAGGCAAGACTTAGAGAAAGCAAAACAGACTATGTGAGGTGCAGAATTTAAAACCAAACTGTAAATATTTATTTGCTTCCCAGTGTGTATGAGATGATAGTTGGGAAGTGTGTAAGTAAAAGGGAGAGAAGCCTATGTAGAGGAGAACTGATGCTGGGAGGGCTCAGATTGGCCTTGCTCAGCTGTGTCGGCTGCCGCTCTCGGCATCACGGAGTTGACTTAGCAGGCTACAATAAAGCGAAAGCAAGCTCTAATGTGCATGTCTCATTGGGTTGTAGCTCTTGCAAAGCGCATGAGTTACGCTTCATGGGAGTCTGCATTGCAGACATACTTTCAAATAAAATTTTTTGTGTCTTGCTTCTGGAAGTCTTTAGCTCCAGGACTGACTTTATTTTCATGAATAATTTGATGGTTTAACACGACTAGGTTTAAGCTCTTGTATAAGAACCTGCTGAGCTTGCCTGTGTGGTGTTAAAACTTTCAGCTTGTAATGAGGGTGGCTTGCTTTTTTTTTTGTGTTTTATTCTCCCTTCAAATGCTTCATACTTGTTAGGGAGCAAATTTTATTTGTTTTCTCTTCTGGCTGAGACTTTGTCTTATTAGAGCTTTTTTTCCAGAGAGTTGGTATAAATGTAACCTTGTAATACTTTACTCGGCCTGATTTTCTCTTTAGCATATTCTTTTTTAACAGTACAGATGTTGAAACAGAAGTTGCATTGCAAGAATGCAGAAGAAAAAAAGCCAAATCTGTTAGCAGTTGCTGGTGATTTTTAGGTACTACTTTTAAGTTGTAATGAGATGTGAGGATATTTTTGTGTTTCAGAAATAATTAATTTTAACAGGTGTTTTGATGTTAGTGCATAACCAAAATGTAAACCAAGTGTTTACTCTTGAGTAAGCCCAAGCTGGATGAAGGTGGAATGTGAAGAATAACACATCATTGATCTACGCGGTTGTGAAAGGTAAATGGGGTCCCACTTTGGTAAATTTGAGTTTTTGGTAAAGAGGCTGTTTGGTTATTTTACTAAATGCATATAAGTTCATCTTTATTCTGAAATGATTCTCTGTGTGTTCTACAGAAGAAAAGTAGGGTTATTTTTGTTGGTTTTGAGGGTTTTCTGTTGTGGTTTGGTTTTTTTTAATGTCTCATATTATAGTTTTGGCTTTTTGTATACTTTTTGGGATGGGCTTTATTTGTGATCTTAAAGAATTACAATACTGTGTCTTCAGTCCTAATGATAGCTGTGAAATTTCTACAGTTTTCTGTTTCAGTCATTGTTTGACTACCCTGTCAAGTATCTTATAATTAGCATGTGGTTTGCCTGATCTGTTTTCTTCTGGCATTGTTGTGGAGCAGAAGATCCTTCTGTGTTTGTGCAAAAGGAAGTAAAACCTTGCTATTGTCTGTTGGTGTATCTTGGAATTTGCTCACTAAGAGAAGTGGAAAATAATTATGTACTATGATAATCCCAGAAAGAGGTGAATTTGTAACTCACTTGAGGAATTGTTTTTGCTTGCTCTGTCATTTTGGTCTAGGCAATTAAAGTAGGTTTTGTTGTTGTGGGGTGTTTTTGTTTTGGTTTTTTTGGTGTTTTTGTTTGGGATTTTTTGTGTGTTTGTTGGTTTGTTTTTCCTCTCCTTCTTTTCTTTTTCACTGAAGTTTACTAGTTTTTGGTGCATTTGTGTGCTGTTTACAGTATAGTGTTTGGTATCCAGAGGCAGCTCTGTTGCTGTTCAGATGCTGCTGTGGTGGAAGTTACCACACTTTTCAGTGTTGGAGACTAGTTTATATAAAGAGTTTGATTTATGCCCTTGTGAACTTTTGATACTCTTTTTTTCTTCTGCAGCTGACTGTGTGCAAGTGACTGTGCTTAGGTGAAGGACCAATTCTAATTGGTCTAACTCTATTTAGATTGATGCAGCTGTTACCTGACATCAGGTGATTGGAGATGTAGGTAAAGTAAGCGGATTACAATTTTATTTCAGCTGAGGATTAGTTATTTTATTCTGTTTCTTAAATGGGAAGAGCTCAGGTCACACAAGAACATAGACAGGGAATTTCAAAGCTGCTTAAATACTGGATTTATTGTCTTACAGCAGATCCCCAGAAAAGCATGGCAGATGAAATTGAATCAGTTCTGCAGGAGCGGATAATGGTTTTGGATGGAGGCATGGGTACCATGATCCAGCAACACTCCCTGTCAGAAGAAGATTACCGAGGGTGTGAATTTAAAGATCATTCCAAACCTTTGAAAGGCAATAATGACCTTCTCAGTATAACTCGACCTGATATAATCTGTGACATACACAAGGTAGGTGGTTCTGGTTTCTGTCTCTTGACAAAAGAAGGAAGGAGAATTTGGTCTCTGCACTCCCCTTTTTTATGTCACAGGCTACTGGCTCTCCTGCATATTTTGGGAATAGGGAAGAGTATGCTAGATAACCATGCACCTAGGTAGGACATATCTGAATTCTAGATGCACGTTTCTTTAATTGTGTTTTAAAGAGATGTTAAATGCAGCAGCCTGAAGGAGGCCTTTCCATGGTTAGTGAGTATATGGGCTTTCTGATGAGTATATGTGCTTCCATATTCTCATTTTTTTTCTCTAGAATATTAATGTGTAGTCCAGGGAATTAAACAGTCTATGGTTGATCATTAGGAATTTGCAAACAGATTTTATTATTTTCCTGTGTTCAGTTCATGGCTTTAAAAATCAACTTCCTAAGTCTTGTATTTCTTGAGTTGCAGGTGTTTGTAGACGTTACTGAAATAACTGAAACATTTGAATACCGTTGCAACTAGTTGATATTCAGTTGAAGCCTCACATCTGCTCAGGGTGTTTTCCAATTATTTATTAAAATCTCTGTATTTCTTTGATTGGTTTTGTAACTGGCTTGTTACGTTTGTTAAACTTGGTATGTAATCTGTGTTTTTATATTTACATTATAACTATCATTCATTGGATTTTAAGAATGTTGAGTTGAAAATAAACAGTCTTTGACCTGTAAAAATGTTAGGAGGAGGTATTTGTAGATGGAGTTCAGTACCTAGACTGTCAACTGAGCTGTACCAGTCATGAACCTTGAAATTGATAATAGTTTGTAGTTTTAATTGGGTAAGCTGATATAACAGTTGAATTTTGCAGGTTTAGCAGAGCCATAGTGATGTGACTTGGAAATTAATGTACTGAATCAAACCAAGTAGCCTGCTATCATCCCTCCGATGGCCAGTTGTAGGTGCTTTAGGATGAGTGTAAGAAAAGAACAAGTCTGTGGTTGTCCCCATGCCTGCAGCAACTTTTGGGTCAGCTGCTTTCTGAGTCATGGGTGGTCACCTTATATTTTATAGCTACCTATGGTTATTTCTGTTGAGAATTGGGCAGAACTTGAAATAATAGATGAACATATTCCTACAAAGTAACTATAATCCCACTATATATATGGCTGTTGTCTTTTTATGTTTAGTAAGTCAGATCTCACGGGTATCGGTAACTTAGAAAGTAAATGTTAGCTGTACCTTGTCTGGCAAAGTAAGATTGAGTGGTAAGAGAGGTCATATATTGTCAAAGGCAAAAATGATCTTCCCGCTTTTAGTATATTATTTCCTTCCGTGGTGGTAGACAGTGAAGTTAAAGAGCTTTTGCTAAAACAGCAGATCTGAATGAAACAAAAGCTAGCACAAAGCTGTGCACACTTAACATGTTTTTTGGTCTGGATAATTTTCAGAAATTTAATTACTTGGTTATTACTATACATGTAAGAACCTGTATACTTTTATATAGCTATTTGCAGGTATTTATGTATTCAGGAGGAATTGTGAGAAAGCATATTAGTTTGCAGCAAAACATGTTTTAAAGCAAATTTAATTGTTTTCTGCTGTCATTTGGGTCAAGACTTTGTTTGACCTGTTGAACCCTCTGATCTTACCTGCTTCTTACAGGAAAATCTGAGTGGTCACAGTATTTTTGACTTACTAGCAGTGGTCATCTAAGGGTTAACCTGATCAAAAAGAGAAGTTAGGGAGGGAGGAGGGAAACTGATAGAGGTTATAAAAATGCTGACTAGAATCTGCAAAAATATTTCTATTCACATTGATTTCAGTTTACCTCAGTTGGAATTAGACAGCCCAAATGGAGCAGAAGGCTTAATTGTTTTGTTAATCTGGGCAATTAGTTAAAACTTCAAATGTGATCTGCACAAAGCATAATTCTCATAAGCTTGTATTCTGCCCCTGTGTGCGCTTGTGCTGTACAGCTCCCTTCAAAATGTTTTTAGTTTTCTAATCCTCAGTTGTTTAACTTGTTCCTTTTCTGAGTCTGCCCACAGCGGCCCTTACTTGCTGATGGCAATTGGATTGCATCCAACCATAACCCTGAGCAAAAATCTAGAATGTGCTCCAGGTGCTGGACTCAGTGGCAGAGGTGACTCTATAAATGTCACCCGTTAATAGAAAGCATGGCTGACACTAAAACTCTGAAAATTGGTTATGCAGAACACTTCTATTGCTTTGGCCCTGTACCTTCGAGTAAGGCTCAGAGTTTGTTTTGAATTAGGAGATGATTTGTGACTTTCTGTCAACTGAGTGAGACAAAGTATTTGGGTTGCTTTCCTTCCATATCTGAGTTCTGAGGTTTGTGGAGGTTTTTTTTCATTCGTGTCTTACAGGAATACTTGCTGTCAGGCGCTGACATAATTGAAACAAATACTTTCAGCAGCACCCGAGTTGCGCAAACTGACTATGGCCTTGAGCATTTGGTAAGAGTGCTAAACTATTTGCACATTAAAATATTAATGAAGATTTTTGTCTTAGCAGCCAAGATTATTTTGCTCCCAGAGTCCATTGATACTGTGTTTATTGACTGCATGCTGTTTCTTGAGCCATGTGATGGGGCTGTAGCTCATTTCTGCTGCTGTGGACGATTGTACTTGCTGTGTCTCACAGGCATAGTGTGCCTCTTGTTGACAAAGGCACAGGCAATAGTAATTTGTTCTAGATTTTGTTTGAGTATTCACAGAATGTCTTACGTCTTTGAACAGGGATGTTTTGCTTCAGTCCTTCCAGCTTACCGAGTGCCACAACGGAATTGCTTTTTTTGTGTTGTTTGTGCTGATGTATGTAGAAGTCCTTTCAAGCTTTCAGTTGTCATCTATCCTGTGTTACGTGTTATTTTGAGAGTTTGAGAAATATGTGAAAGAAAATACTTGAAAATACACTACTTGGATAAAAAGTGAGTTTAAAAGTAGGTTAATTTTGTCCTCAGAGTGCTGTTCTTCAGCTCCTGTTGACTTCAGCGGGATTTAATATAGTGCCTTACAGCATGAAATTTTATGATTAGCAGCTGTAGGCTGGGGCGTACATGGGATGAGACCTGCCATGTAACTGTGGCTGAGATGTATAGAGCTGCTCCTTTGAAATTTTTGTAATAGTGCTTATTTGTATGGATTAGGAAGCCTTCAGAGTGTACTGTGTGCTACTGAATGGAAGTATTGTGTTTTTTGAGGATGAGTTACACTGTACTGAAGAAAAGGTTACTTGGTAATTTCCTGTAATTGTTCTAGGCGTATCGGTTAAACAGAGTCTCTGCACAGGTGGCCAGAAAAGCAGCAGATGATGTAACTGCTCAGACAGGTAAGCAATAGTTATTTTAATTTCTTACTCATTTGTGGTTTTGACTGTTTTGCTGCAGTCTTTGAAATGTTGCTAACTAGAGGATAGCTTCATGGTTTACATGACAGGGACTTAACTTGCAGACATTCACACTTCTCATTTTAGGTACAGTAGCAATTTCACATCTCTCATGACACAGTAATTTCACCATCTTTTCAGGATCTGGTCCTTAGTGTGTTCTGTAGGATGGTTGCCCTGTGCCTGCCTGTATTAGACTTCAGGTGATACCATCTTCCAGATGTGATCTAGAGAAAACAAATTCAGCAGGGACTGTTTTAAGTTACTAAGGTTCATATGGTGTAAGTCTTTGTACTACAGAATTAGGATAGCTGATTGTAGGTAAATGTGGATTACCAGTTACTCCTAGTATAAGTCTCCTGGTTTGACTTTACCCAGAAACTACTGAAATGTGCTTAGTATGTGACCATCATCTGTAGATGTGAAGTCTGTTACCTTCCGGGCTTTATTGTGAGAGGGTTAGAGCTCATTTACACTGCTGTAAGCAATGCTGTCTTTCAGACAAGTTATTTCCTGTTGTATTCTGACATCAAACTGTATTTCAAACTAACAGTGCTGTTGCTGTCACTGTCCAGGTAACACCGTGCAGATGTGATTCATAGCATGCAATAAAAATGTAATATTTGAAATATGCTTTAATTTTTTATTTTCATTTTTTTTTAATGAGCACATGTCAGAATATTCAAATCAGGTTATCTCGTGAAAAACGACAGGACAGTTTTATGCTGTGCATTTAAAGTAATTGAATGAAGCTTCCTGTGTGAGAGACAAATGAGCCTTAGAAGAAAAGTGAATTGAGAAAATTGCCTTTTTCATAGATGTTTTCCTGTCTTGTGCATACACTGAACATCTTGTTGTATAGGATTAAACCAAAAAAGCCAGCTATGCTGGATAATCTTGTGTTGATTAAACTCTTGATTTGGGACAGGAATTTCCTGTTTTATAGTTCTTCATCCCTGAATGATATGCAAATCTTGGTGTCCTTGAAGACTTTTTACATTGATATGGCTGACATTGTAAAACCAGAGGTAAATTATTTTGTGGTGTGCTTTGCTTTGTTTTTCCTGTGTCTTGGTTTAGGAATTAGGAGATACGTTGCTGGAGCTATGGGTCCGACAAACAGAACACTCTCTGTGTCACCATCTGTGGAGAGACCAGATTACAGGAACATAAGTAAGCATTTATAACCATCAAGTTATTTAATTTAGTTGATGGTCTCAAAAGAGATGCCTCCAGATGAAATTAATATTATTTCTGTTTTACAGCTTTTGATGAACTGGTCGAAGCCTACAAGGAACAAGCCAAAGGACTTTTGGATGGAGGAGTTGATATCTTGTTAGTGGAAACCATATTTGATACAGCCAATGCCAAGGTGAGACTCCTGGGAAAAAAGATACGCAGTAATATCAGTATTTGGTGTACTACCTAAGGAAAATCAACGTGGTACTTCTAAGAGCTATCAGCTACTGCATGCTAAATACAGGAAAAGACTCTTTGGTTAATAGTGAACAGGTAGAATGTAAGAAGATGTTTTTTAATCAGCCTTCTGCAGTTTTTCCTTTGCTTTCTAATATGTGCTGTTAGTATCTTTCTCGCTGTCTGTGCCAGCTGTCTTCTTATTCCCAGAAGATCTGCTGTATTGCAAAACATCTCCAGATGTATCTGACATTTATATTTTTCAGTGTAAGCATGTCTGTCCACAGGATGCTTGTGATGCACACTGGAGAACGGATGTCCAGTGTATCTGATTGCAGGTGTGGGAGGGCTTGTGAGACAGTTCTGTTAAAACGTGCGGGTTTTGGGTACTCTGACACTACTGCCATCAGCTTTAAAAAAAGAGCAATTGGGAGTAGAGGATTGGAAGGGTAAAGTAGGAGGAGTAAAATGTTGAAATATGCCACAGTTCATGT
Organism: Actenoides lindsayi; assembly: GCA_025331215.1. NCBI lineage: Eukaryota > Metazoa > Chordata > Aves > Coraciiformes > Alcedinidae > Actenoides > Actenoides lindsayi. Next base: position 81,806 of record WTSP01013754.1, on the reverse strand, counting down.
GGTTTTGACACCTCTTTCTTTAATAACTGCTCAGTGCAGGTAGTGGAGTTGTTATGGCACTTAAAACTGTCTTGTAATTTTACATGGAAAAGTCTGGGTGGATATGCATACAGCTTTTTTTTAGGCTTTTGCCACAGGCTGATTAAGGTGTGCAGTGCCATGACTTGCCCTTTGCAGATTTGACGAGTTATCATGGAGGTTTGGCTAGGATCCTATAGGTTTAACATAGTGCTGAACTCATGTTCACATGCAGCTTTCTTACCCTAAGGACACAGGAAATTGTCAGAACCTTCCAAGTTGCATGAACAGCCATAAAACAAAACAAAAAGCAAACCCACAAAAACAAAAAAACCCTCTAAAAAGCTGACAAACTCCTGGAACATCCATTAATATTTTGCCATTTATTCTTCTATAGGCAGCTCTTTTTGCACTCCAGACTTTGTTTGAGGAAGGGTATACTCCTCGACCCATATTTGTAAGTACCTATTATTTATTTATTATTTTACATAGACATATATTTGACTTATATTTATACATATAGACACACATATACTTAAGCTTGATTTAAGAACTAGCTGAGGTGGCACTTCATCAAAGTGATCTGTAATGAAGGAAATAAGTGTCTTGGGAATGTACTGCTTTCACAGAATCACAGAACATCAGGGGTTGGAAGGGACCTCTAAAGATCATCTAGTCCAACCCCTCTGCTAGAGCAGAATCACATGGAGCAGGCCACACAGGAATGCATCTAGGCGGGTTTTGAATGTGTGAGGCTCCACAACTCCCCTGGGCAGCCTGTTCCAGTGCTCTGTCACCCTCATCATGAAAAAGTTTCTCCTTATGTTTACACGAAACCTCCTATGCTCCTCCTTTCACATGACTGAGAGGAAAAGCTCTTATGCAGATAGCTTTATGAAACTACCTCGGGTAGCTCTGTCCAGTTTATCTGTCTAAAGACTAAGGAATTACTTCATTCCAGTGTGTGTTCATTCTGTGTATTTCCACAGGAAAAAGTCTGATGATGATTTTTTTTCAGGCTTGCTGTCTTAAGGGTAATAAGAACCAGTACTTCAAGGATGAAATTAAGCAAATTCTGCCATATTTTCAAGTAGAATATGAATGGCCATTTGAAGTCAGAAAAGGTCTGTCTAACTCCATGTTCTTTCTCTGATGTCTTATTCTAACAGCAGCCAGTCATGAATGTATAGGAACAAATATAGAAAAAGAATAAGCTTGTATTAAAAGTTCTGATGTATTCTTGCAGTTTTCTGCATTTTCCAGCCCAGGCTTTTCTGATCTGCAGTTTGTATCTGTTTGTACCCATTTGTTGAATGCATTTACTTCTCCCTTGAACCTGTGTTCAAACCTCTGTGGGATCCAGGCATCCACAAAACAATCTGTCAGTAACTTTTGCAGCTTATGAATGCACTGGTTTGAAAGTTTGCTTACTTTTGGACATTCCCCCTAATGACTTCTTTTTTATGTTGCCATTTGTCTCCTGAAGGTGTCAGTGAGCAGCTGTTCCATGTTCCCTTTGCTGCACAGTCATGGCATTTCTGGTCTTCTGTGAGAGTCTTCTCTAGTCATCCTTTTTCATCCTGAAGAGTCTTTGTCTATTTAGCTGCTCCATACCATTCATTCCTTTCTCTTGTCACCTTTTTGTTTTCCACTTCCTGGAGTCAGAGGGGAATTAGAATAGCATACAGCAGTCAAAGTGCAGACATCAGGGATTTGTATGCTGAGTGATGTTCTCTGCCTTGTCCATTTCTATTTTTTAAAGTTCCAGACTTTTTACTTTAGTGCTAGTGAGCTTTGAAATAGCATTCATAAAACTTTCTTTTGTTACTCAGAGTAATTTCTTGGGCAGTAAAGACTAATTTGGAGGTGTCATTATGTAGAGTTTTTCCTGTGTTCACAACTTTGTACTTGATCAGCAATGAACTTCCACTTTTTTATCTTTCAAGTAGTCAGCACTGAGAGTTTTCTGATTACATAGAGTTGACTTCTTGTCTTCATTGTCCCTAACAGAGTGGGCAGTGAGTTTAGTTATCTCATTCTCCGCTTCCTGTCCAGTTCAGTTATGTTGAGGAGTACAACACTTAGCCCAGCTTTCCTAAGGATTCCACTGGTTACCTCTCTTGATTGAGTAGTTTGAAGGAAAGTAGCATCATTATTAAAGCATGTTTTGGAGTAAATAATGGATTTACTTTTGCATGGAGTTTTCTAAACTCATTCTATCTGATAGAAAAAAAAGATTCATAGACTTGAGAAGGCTTTTCTGATTCATTCAAATGCCTCCTGAATTCTCAACTTGGTAGTTGTTAGTTGGGGTCAAGACATTATTATTTGCACATCTCTATCTGTAGAGTACTAAAGAGGTATGATTATACTGGTTAAGACTTCTATCTCCACTATCAAGTTGCAACATCTGTTTTTCCTTTGTGGCAAAAGTAGTAACTTGTTTTTAAGGCCAGCTTCCCCTCTCCCATCCCACCACCAACCACCACCACCAACTTAATAGCAGTCCTGAGACCTGAAATAACATAAAGGGGGAGATAGAGAGGATGAGGAGGACAGCAGGAGCTGTGACTGCTAATAGATGCCTAAACAGGTAACCACTACAGATTACTTCAGAAGCCATCATCAGAATGATACCTTGGTACTAATGCTATCTTGCTGTTTAATGGTTCATGGTTCAAGGTTTCCCCTTTTTTTTCTTTCTTTTAATTTTAACACCCCAAGGGTGGGGTGGAGAGAGAGAAAGAAGAGTGTCAAAGATTTGCCTTTCCCTTAGTTAAATATTTAAATATTTACAGGGAGGAAAAGGTTTATTTTTTCTCTTTAGGTTGTGCCTTATCGCTGAATGGAGTACAGGTCCCTCTGCTTTCACTTTCAGCAGTTCAGCCATTTAAAATCTTGGTTTTATTGTTAATTTAATTCTTATTCCTTCTCTGTTCCATTGATTATTTAGGTTTCTGGAACCATTGTGGATAAGAGTGGGCGTACCCTCTCAGGCCAGACAGGAGAGGCATTTGTCATTAGTGTTTCCCACAGTAAGCCACTTTGGTAAGGAAATGTGTCTTAGGAAGTTATCTGTAGATTTTGATTGTTTTCTATTTTAACCCCTTGCTTGCAGGTAAATGGAAGCTATACTAACTGTGGTCATATTGCTAACATGTTGCGCTGTCATTCCCTCAGCAGTAATTATGTTTCCAAAGAATGATGGATTTTTACAACATTGCTCTAAATAGTCTGGAGTTTTGTGTTTGCGACAGCCACTGAAATCACAATTTGGTCAAAGCATTAAAAAAAACCCCCAAAATTCTGAAACTGTAGTTTGCCATCTCTTACTGTCACGGATTGTGTAAGTTGCTAATTCCTGGTATGGGCAGAGTTTGCATCTCTTTCTTAGAGGGAAGCAATGCCAGCTCAGAGTGTTTCAGGGTGACTTGAAAGAGCAAATCTTAAAATTTATTTCCAGTGTTCTTTTTACCGAACTCTTACAAAAAAGTATATATTCCCTGAGTGTTTTGTGCAATGTTGTTTTGAGAGCTCCTGATGTCTCCATTTACTTGCATTCTTTTTTGTTTGGGCAGAAAAGTTGAAATAAGTACGAGATAAAGAGCTGTTAAAATGCATAATATAGCAGATTTTGGTCATTGTGCAAAGATTTGCATGTTAATTTGAATACCCTATTCTTCTACCTCCTTACCTCTTCATCCCTGTATACCATTTCTTCTCTTGGGTTGGTTCTTACACTGGAAATAGATGGTTTTTTCCTTGAAAATTCTAACTTAAAACATCTAATTCACTGTTAGTAGTGCATGCCATGCACATTGTGATGAGCCAGTGTTTGTTTTTACAACAAAATTCGAGCTAAAACGTGCAATCTGTCATCTCAGTGATACAAAAGCAGAAGACTGCATTCACAGCTTTCCTGACTGCCCTTGAGGCTCCACTTTCCCAGACCAGACGGTGCTCCAGAAGTGACATATGGAGCCTCTTGGAACAGGGTGGTAGTTGACTCCTTCTCTCAGCATCGCAGCCTAGTGATCCATATTTGGCATGAGCCTCTCAGATAATCTTGCTCATAACTCCTTTGCCTCTGAAGGGGAGAGAAGGGCATTGGAGCAGAAATCAAGAATTTATGAAACCATGTTTCATAAAATCTATCTTACGGGTCTGAGTGCTTAGAGCCTGTTTCTCATTTATGTGAAGGCTACTACACAGCACTGTGGCAGAAGGGTTTTAGTTCTGGGAACAGCTTGCATTTAATGTTTTTACTGTTGCCAAATTGGTACAGAGTGGCTTCAGGGTTGTGAAAAAGCTGATTAATAGCAGTATCCTAGGGATCATGTTACATGTGTTCCCATGTTTTCATCTGGGTTTTGTGTGTAGTATGTTTTCCTTAAGCCAATTTGGTTTGGAGCCCCTTCTAAACAGTGCGCACTTTGTGTCTGGTTGATACAGGTATTAGCTGAGAAACTCATGACCTATGGTTAGTACGTGCTGATAGATGTGCGGCATTCTGCTTGCTGTGAAAGCCGCTCAGACGCAGCATGAGTTCCCTTTGTGTTATTTTGCATCCTGTAGTTGTTTTTACTGTGGTAGCATTAAGAAGATACACGCTGAGTTTAGGGCCCTAACACGGTGTTTGTTCTGGTCCCAGGGCACTCTGCAACATTAGCTTTCACGGGAGCTCATGTGTGACTGCTGTAGAGAAATGAACAAGGGAGGGAGGTGATGTTGAAGATGAGTATGTGACAGTTATTACACTAGGGTAGCAGTGATAGCATACCAGCAATCTGATACAAGGCTGCTGGCTACTATCCACTGAAACTACTTTTTGTTTTTGAATGAATGTGCATGTCTATGCTTAGTTTCACTTGGTAATTTTGAAACAGGGAATGCTTGGTTGATGTTGTGCTCATAGATACATTTCATAGAACCATAGAATGGTTTGGGTTGGAGGGTACCTTAAAGATCACCTAGTTCCAACCCCCCTGCCATGGCTAGGGACACCTTCTACTATATCAGGTTGCTTGAAGTCTCATCCAGCCTGGCCTTGAACACATTCAGGGAGGGGGCATGCACAGCTTCTCTGGGCATCCTGTTGCAGTATCTCAGCTTCACAGTAAAGAACTTCTTCCTTCTATTAGAACCTCTCTTCAGAGAGACTTAGATAGACAGGATTGCTGGGCCAGTGTTAATGGTATGAGTTTCAACGAGGCCAAGTGCCAGGTCCTGCACTTGGGCCGCAACAACCTCTTGCAACGCTACAGGTTTGGGGAAGTTGGAGAGCTGTCTGGCGGAGAGGGATCTGGGGGTTATAATAGACTGGCGAATGAATATGATCCAGCAGTGTGCCCAGGTGGCAAAGAAGGCCAATGGCATCCTTGCCTGTATTAGAAATTGTGTGACCAGCAGAAGTTGGGAGGTGATTGTCCCCCTGTACTCAGCACCTTGAGTACTGTGTCCAGTTTTGGGCACCTCAGTACAAGAGAGATATCAAGGTGCTGGAGCGGGTGCAGAGGAAGGCAACAAAGCTGGTCAAATGATTGGAGAATAGATCGTATGAGGACCGTTTGAAGGAGCTGGGCCTGTTTAGTTTGAGGATGAGGAGACTGAGGGGAGACCTCATCACTCTCTACAACTATCTGAAAGGACATTGTGGAGAGGCTGGTGCTGGTCTCTTCTCTCAGGTAATTAGTGACAGAAACAAAGAGAATAGCCTCAAGCTGAAACAAGGTAGGTTTAGACTAGACACTAGGAAAAAATTCTTCACAGAAAGAGTGGTGAGATATTGG
>WTSP01013754.1:59468-75899 GCA_025331215.1 Actenoides lindsayi | reverse complement strand
GTCCCCATCCCTGGATGTGTTTAAGCATCGCTGAGATGTGGTGTTGGGGGAGATGGTCTAGGGGTGAACTTGTAGAGTAGGACTAATGGTTGGACACGATGATCCCAAGGGTCTTTTCCAACCTAAATGATTCTGTGATTCTGTAAATCTTTCCTCTTTCAGTTTGAAACTGTTACTGCTTGTCCTATCACTCCACTCTCTGATACCAGCACCCTTGTAGTGGGTAACCGTTCAGGCAGTCTGGCTGGCCAGTACCCAGTAAGTCAAATGAGAACATCAAGAAGTGCTTGTTTGATGAGTATGCTGGCTGCTTTTACAGTGTATCTCTGGTAGGATGAGGTAAAGAGAGTGACAGGTCAGTTTATACTCAGAAACAGAGACAGAGGCATATTAAATGTGGAAGGGAGAAATGAGGCTGCCTAATGCATGAGAGAGCTTGAAAAGATGATGTGGAGAGTGTGAGCTGGAAGCTAGTAAGTTGAATGATTTAAGAGTAGGAAATACATTGCATTCATCTGCATTTGATAAGGATGGTCTTGTTAACCATTCTTACCTTCATTTGCTTTGAAAATCCTGAGGGATGAACCCTCACTTGGAAATAAATTCAAGAACTTCGTTGTTGTACTTAATTTTGTATTCCCTGTGCTGTATCCAGGGGATCTGCATGACGGATTTACATGTATGTAAACACCGAATAGGGAAATGAGAATAAAACGGTTCTTTTGAAGTTTTTCTTTTAAAATAGAATGACCCATATGAGCTACATTAGAAAAAGCACTTTGAAGGAAGAGTTGACTGTTTGAAAAACCAAACGTATATGACCACCCTCTACCTACCTCAACCACCCATAAACTATTGGAAGAAGGGGTTTGTACGTTGTTTCATCTTGGTACATGACTGTACCAAGGCCTTGGGTTTGGATGTTGCTGTGAGCCCCTCGGATCTAGAAGTTTTGTTATTCAGTACAACAAGTGAATCTGGCTGCAAGCGTTTACTGTTACTACTTAAGCAGTTTCCAAGCCCCTGCCTGCTCTATGGAAACAGGAAAAAAGTCAAAATATATTTTGTGTTCCCAGTCCTATGCTGGGCTTTATTACTTTTGACCTCTGGGAAACTAAGTGGGCGTATGTGCACTTTATTAACTTAGCTGCCTCTGAGGCAGCCCCTGTGGCTTAGTGGGGAGCTGTGGCTGTTGTCCATTCCTGTTTCAGTGGCTTAGCTTGCATCCCGTCTGGGACCGTTATTCCAGGAAAGGAGAAAGCTTTTTTGCATCTTCCTCTTTGAGCCGCGCTCTGAGCAAGCACCTTTCGAGTTTTCCAGTGTTCATAAGATGGTTTCAAGAATGGTCCAGAGGGGTCAGGAAACCTATGTAAAAGATCTCTTATATAGTTTCTGAAAGAGAGATTTGCCTTTTTGATATCAGTGTAGACATTTTGAGTGCAGGTGACATTTATGTATCTTTCATTGAAGGAAAGAAAACCTGTTGTACCTCATACACTGACAAAATTGTTTGAGAAGCTTATGCATGCAAAAATGCTTCTGCTTCAGTGCTGTCTTGGTTACTAAGGTGTAGCGGATTCAGCTGCCCAAGCTTAGTGCTGCCATGAGGCATCTTGGGGGAGGTGCTTGATTTCTTCCAAGGTTGATACAATTTATGTAGCATTTTAAAAGAAAATGTTGAGTTGGTGGCTTGAAGCATGGCTTGCTTTTCCAACCTTTTTTCATACTTCTTCCTGTAGCACAAGGTGCCTTTCCATTCTGTCATTCTCATTCCATTTGTTGTCTCTCTTACCTAGAAAATACAGAGCTGTCGTGTTGCTGCAGTTGCTGTCAAAATGCTGCCAGTTTCCTTCTGGATTCTTGATTTACTGTTCTCAGTTCAATTCGGTCCAGCCCCCATCCCTCTTGAGCTTTTTCTTCCACCCGAGGGTTCACCTTTTGCACAGTCTTGCTGTATTGATGATGATGGTTAAAGAAGTTGGAAACCAGGTTGGTTTCATTGAAGATGTGGGAGTTAGTAGTTGCCAGCACTAACAGTTGTTTGTTTTCTTTGTAAAAGGTGTTTTTACTTCAAAATAATTTTCGAAAATTTATTTTTTCAGTATCGGCTTAAATTGTGCTTTAGGGGCAGCTGAAATGCGACCGTTCATTGAAACAATTGGAAAATGTACGACAGCCTACATCATCTGTTACCCCAATGCAGGTGTGTTGGTGCACACGTTCCTATGCTTACAGGCAGATGAGATGTAATAAACCGTTCCATCTCATTAGCAATTATAGAATTGAATTAGCTTGAAAAGATGATTGTTTTTACTATTAAAAAGAGATGAAGAATATTTTAAACTGCTGAAAGTTAACATGTTAGTTCTGTGACAGTGAACCCAGAAAGCTCTCTTGCCTAATTAATAATCTGTTGAGTAATGATTGCAGGGGTGATGAGGCATTTCTGTCCTCATACAAGTGTAGCTACTTCAAATATGTTTTTTATGGAATTTAAGACTGTTCTTGTGGGCTTTAAGCAAGCTTTAATATTAGAAAAATTATGTTTCAAGGTCTTCCCAATGCTTTTGGTGGTTATGATGAAACTCCTGAAGTGACTGCCAAGCATATAAAGGTACGAAAATATTTCTCATGAGTGTGTCACATCTGACATACTAGTAGACAATACTTTGCTTGTATTTTATGAATATGTGTTACAGTATTGTGTAACAACAAAATGTGGGGGTTTTTTTTCCCCTCACATGACTCTATATGTTATTTGGATTGTTTATAGACAATTTGCTGAATTATACTGGTTTGAGATATTAGGTTAGGAAAAACAATTTAGGAAACTCTGAAAACCTTAATTCTTTCATGTCCTACACTAAATGGTTTTTCTGCAGCTTGATCTGTGGATGTTACTCATTTGCTCTCCTATGTTCTTATTTTCACATTTGGGAATTGTTCAAAAAGCTGAGTGGTTTTTACAGACTTGGCAGAATTTTACATAGTTGTGTGTATAGGAACTGCTGATGTTGGCGGTGTTCCAGTGCAGGGTGTACTTCCACATGCCCCTTGATCTGTGCAAGACAGAGCTACATGGCTGGAGCTGCAGTGTGTCATTGAGAAGGCAGTATCTGCTGCATATTAATTCCCTTTTATACTACAATATGAATAGTCTTTGATACTCACTCAAGTTATCTCCTGGGGCTTCAATATAAAATAGGCCAGTTTCAAATGTAGTTTCCTAAAATTAGGTGTTGAAATGGCTAGGCCTTGGGAATCCACATCAAAAATGAGTCCTGAAGAGAAGAAATAATGCTAATTCTTTTTTGTTATTATCTTTTTTGTGACACCCCTCCCCCCATTTGCTTAACTTATGATGAAAATATATATATAAATATATAAAAAAAAAAAAGATACCTTTAACTGGAAACAAAATTTTCTTGTCCTCCATTTTACAGAATTTTGCATTGGATGGTTTGGTCAACGTAGTTGGAGGTTGCTGTGGTACTACACCGGCACATATCAGGTACCTCATGTACTATAACTTTAGGTTCACTGGGAAGTAAATTAAGTGCTGCTCCTGTGGAGTAATATTCCATGGCTTATCTTAGATTTTCCTGAAAAAGTGGATCCCTTGAGTGCCAACAGCAGTAATATATGGAGTAGAAATAACCAGGCTTTCATAGCTCTGTGTGTCATGAAGAATGAGTAGAGGCATGGTTCAAATAAGCGATTAGACCTCTGCTTTTTGTCATCTAAAATTGTTCTGGAATTATTTTCCTCTCTTCACTGTTGGATAGAATAGACTTCCCATTTCTGCTCCCTTAACACTGAATGTTCTTTCTCTTCCTGGTACTAGTAGCCACAAGGTGAAACTTAGGTTTCTTTTGATGGTAGAAGCAAGAAAGGTGTGTGGGTGTCAGGGGGGAAGTATCTGAACAGGAGATTTGGAAATATGGTACAGCTGGTGCTAGTTCTAGACAGTCAGAAGGAGCTTTCACATCTTTCTCACTGGAAGCAGGTCAGTGGGAAAACCTTCCTTTTTTCACCTGGGCTTGAAGGAGAAGGGGCCCTTGTCATTAATTTTTACCAGGTACAAAGTGGGAAGAAGAGATACATGAACATGTAGAGGATGCTGTCTATTAGTCCTGACTGGAGTGAAGAGAATGTGACCATGAACATCATGAGTCATTCCAGCACCTGAGAAATGTGTCTCAGCACAGAACAGTGTTTGTCCCTTGTTTTTTTTCCACAATCATTAGCAATTGCTCAGTTTAGCAAATCCTGAATACAATAAGAGCCATTGTGATTGAGGACTGTTTCTGATATCCATCAATTATTACAGTGGCATAGTATCTCATGTTCTGTATTTTTTAAATCTTCAGCTTTCAACATTCCATGCAAATAGGTCTGATAGGATCTTCTGGGAGTATGCTTTTGCTTTGGCCACAGAAAATGAAACTAGCTAATTAGTCTTGTCTGCTACAGGGCTAAATTGGAGATGTAGGTATATCACTAGTATATTCTGTTTGAGTCTTGTCTGGAATGCTTTAATTTTAATTGAAAACCTTACTCTTTACTTTCCTCTTTCTGGAACTCAGGAAAATTGCTGAATCTGTGAAATACTGTAAGCCTCGTGTTCCACCTTCACTCTCTCAAGGATATATGCTGCTGTCAGGTAAACCAAAGAGTAACAGTTTGAGCTTCATAATCCATACAACCTTCCTTTATAAATTTATTTGCTTGTTTGTGCTGATTAGAATGACACTATGGGTTTCTGCAGCTACATTAATCCAGCAAGCTTCTGGATGTGGTACCTGATCTAAATCTCACTGCTTTGGCCAAAGAGTTAATGGAACATTTCATTACAATAATATAGCAAAGCCACCATATTTTACTCGGCAAGTTTCAGACACTTTGTAATGCTGAGAGTGTGTCTTTATTCTCACTTTGCAATGGGGGGGGGTCACGCACAGAGAGATCAGGTAATTTAACTGCAGTTGATGGCAGAGCTGGGATGAGATCCCAGTACACCTGCTGTGAGAGAGCTGTCCTGTGTCATCTCAGCTGTCAGTCCAGTTGTACTGGGACAGTGTTCCAGCAATACATCCAGGTCTTGAATGTCTTTCGTTTCAGTAAAGTCTAGATATATATGTTCCTCAGCCAGGACTTCTTTTAAGCCTTTGGATCATATATCCAAGTAAAACAGTATCTTCTTTATGGTCTGGTATTTCAATCTCAAAGTCAAGTCAGTTTAGCATAAATTAAATAAATCATGGTTTGCCTGTGGTTTCATTCATTAGCTTACTCTATTCTGCTGTAAGGTTTGTTTGCCTCTGAGGTGCCTGCTACCCAAAGGTCCCACTTAGCTTGTTTCTTTAAACTTAGGAGCTGTCATTGTTTGTCAGGCAATTCAGTGGGCTTCTCTGGTGGTGGTAGAGTCATGAGATAACATAGTTGGAAGTTGAGAGAAAGTGTATATGTGCATACACATAGATGCCCAAAGAATTGTAGCTTCATGTAATTGTATATTGGACAAATGGCTGTTACTTTTTGTGACTGTCATTGAGGAAGGGTATTTGGCATACGTTTTTGAAGTTATTTCATTGCATTTCTTTACTAGTTACTAGATTCGTGTACATCCTGCTGTGCTGAGAAATCACTGTTCTTGAAGAGAGAAACACCTCTATTTCACAGTTTAGGAAAGAGATTTTGTCTTTCTTACGCAGTTTTTTTTTTCTTTTCAGTTTTTACAAGTATGTTAAAAAATGTCTTTTGAAGGTCTGGAGCCGTTCAGGATTGGGCCATACACCAACTTCGTTAATATTGGCGAACGCTGCAATGTTGCAGGATCAAGGAAGTTTGCTAAACTCATCATGGCAGGCAACTATGAAGTACACATTTTAACAATAATCTTTATAGCTAGTGCTCTGATTTTTCATTGCTCCATTGCACTGTGTTATTAGTTGTTTGTTTTGCTGGCACAAAGCACTATGCTACACCAGTACAAGAGTAAGAAAACAAGGAGAATTTACTTTCTCACTGTCCTTTGTTTCTGTACTTGCCAGCTCCTAATAAATTTTTGAGAGGGATTTTACAAGGTTGGTTTGGGGCTTTTTGTTTGGTGTTTTGTTTTGTTTTGTTTTTGTTTTGACAAGTGTTGCAGGAAGCATGATTTTCCATTTTGAATTAAGTTACACAGCTGATTATGGTTTAGAAAATGTCCTAGTCTGTGCTATGTCTAAGATGATTTACTGGGCAGGGAGGAAGGAACGTGGGTGTAATCCTCTCTTCCAAAGTGTGGGGTACACCTGACTTGTGATAGACTCTGTTTCCCTCCCTTCTCCATCCCTGGGTAACATTATGGTTGCACCTGATCTTTGTATACTGTGATCATTGGCTCCAGCATGTTACATAAGAGTTGCTACAGAAAAAGGTGCTCAGAAGGTAATAGCTTTCTTGAAACAGCTGCGAGTCTGAAATGAGCTGGAGGGCTCATTTTTTACTTGCATAAATTGATAGTGTAAAATTCAAACAAATAATAAAGTGTCATTTCTTGAGAGCTGAGACTGCCCCAGGGTATGCTCTGCTGTTGTAGTTGATGCAATCAAAATTAAAGCTTTAGTTTGTTTATTAGAAAGTCTGACTCAAGTTCTTAGAAGTCACAAGACAAGTTAGACCTACTAAATAAAGAGAGCTTTAAACACAGGTTGTTAGGGACTGTGAGCAACTAAAAACCTCAGTCTGCAGAGTGACATGACTGTTCAGATATTTCTGTGGCCTGGAGGGAAAGCTTTAGTCTTTCCTTCTTGGCACTTGGTGATTTTTCTGCAACTGGAAAAAATGTTGAAAAATCTCCATAAATTAAGTACTCTGTGTCATAAAACAGCAGAGCTTGTGATGAAGACCCTTATGTCATACCATCACAGAGGCTGTTTTCCTGTAAACATGGGCAGACAGAAGTCCTTGTTACCATGCAAATCCTAAATCATTCAATTAAGCATATGATGAGCTGCCTAAAATCAGTTACCCTACCAGCACATTAGGTGTCTGGTGTCATGTTTCTGTGAACAAATCAGTTATCAGTTGTGCTATGCTAACAACTTCTGTATGTTGTACATCACAGACCATTTCCTTATTTTCTTAAAGGTTGTCTTATAAATTTTTAAATTTTTGTCTGCATGCATAATTTGAAATGAAATACGACCCTGAGAATGACTAGGCTTTTCCCTACTGACTGTTTTGGTTTTTTTGACTTTCTTCTCTAGGAAGCCCTGAGTGTAGCCAAATTGCAAGTTGAAATGGGGGCCCAGGTTCTTGACATCAATATGGATGATGGGATGCTGGATGGCCCTGCTGCCATGACCAGATTTTGTAACTTGATTTCTTCGGAACCCGATATTGCAAAGGTTGGAACTGAGTCACTCCAAAGCACATTTCATTGAGTTTGAAATTTCCTTTCAGAAATGTTTTATATTTATTTATTTAGTAACTACTTTAGGTGCTTAATAAGCAGATGTAGGTGTCCCCCAAGAGGAGAAGGTACTGTAACAGGAAAGGCCTTTGGGAGAAACAGAGGTTTTAACACTCTCTATCTGATTTCAGCTAAATATGTGCCAGTCCTTTTCATTAGTTAGAAAAGTGAAGTGCAGGTTCCTTTTGCAGCAGTTATGTGCCATGATCTATATATTGGCACTGCATAACGGTATTGCCTTCCACAAAACTTAAAATTGCTATGGATATAGAATGATTTTGAAAGTTACTTCTGCAATGTGCATTCTCTTAAAATGAGTACTTATTCAGAAACACAAGGCGATACAGGAAAAAGTCTCTATATGATATGTGATGGAGTTGCCATAGAAGCTCTTGAGTTAAATTTGCTCTGAGTTTTGCATTTAAAGCAAAGTGACTCTAGAAATGCCATCTGGAAACTATTTTTTTTCATAAATGCTGATTAATGTTTCTGCATTTTTATGTCCAAATGGGCAAACAGCCCACGGAACTCTTAATTCATAACTTGTATGTATTCCTGTAGCTTACTTCTCTGTTATTTACAGGTGCCATTATGCATTGACTCCTCAAATTTTTCAGTGATTGAAGCAGGTTTGAAATGTTGCCAAGGGAAATGCATTGTTAACAGCATCAGTCTGAAGGAAGGTGAGGAAGACTTTTTGGAGAAAGCAAGGAAAATTAAGTTGTATGGAGCAGCTGTGGTCGTCATGGCTTTTGATGAAAAGGGGCAGGTGAGTGTCACTTTAAAGGAGAGGTACTTTTCTTCTGGAGTGCTAGGCTTTCTTACTCTTGTGCAAGACAAAGTTGTTTTGTTTCATTGCAGATGATTCAAAGAGATCTATATAGTCTTAGAAATAGTTTTGACCCTGATATGTGAGTATTTCTTACGCTGCTTGTGTTCGAGGAATCCAAGTACTTCTCCAAAGTGTAGCTCTGGTGGAGCAAGAGTGTGTCTCTTGATATTCTGCTATGCTGAAAACTTACTTCCTTCATAGAAGAATTATTTTTTTTTCCTAGTTCAGAAACTAAGCTTTTCATGAGAGTGGTATCTTCATGACTTTTAGTTATGTCAAAAAACACATATTAAACTTTGCACATGATGATGGTATGTTGAAGAATATAATTGTTTTTAATGAGCTGAGTCAAAACTCTAGGTACAGGTGTGATATTTTTAATACAGAATTCTTCTGTATAATCCTTTTTTAGTATTTGTGATGTTCAGATTCTCAGTCTTGAGTTGCTGGAACCATAAATGATTTCTGGGAGGGGTTTACTTTTTTGTGTTGTCTGTAAGTTTTATGTTAAAATTCTTTTTCTCCACTAGGCAACAGAAACAGAAACCAAGATTGCAATCTGTTCCAGAGCTTATCACCTCCTTGTGGAAAAAGTGCACTTCAATCCAAATGATATAATATTTGACCCTAATATTTTGACCATAGGAACGGGAATGGAAGAGCATAATCTGTATGCCATGAATTTCATCAATGCTACTAAAACAATAAAAGTGAGTGTTAAGCTTAGTTTAACTTGGAGTATTTTGCAGCGATTACTTAAAAAAACAGAAACCACCACAAAACAGAAGAACACCTTACCATCCCCCCCCCCCAAACAATACCAAGAACAAAACACTGCTGCAAAATAATGAGCATTTTAAATTAGCAAGGTGGACTATTCTTCTGAAGTACAGCCATTCCCCACTATTGTTGTATTTCCAATAGAAGAACTTCAAATAGTTCTATAAATATATGTGAATCCGTTTTCTCTACTATAAATATACTATATTAATTGAGGCAACAATCACATTCCTGTTCTAGCTAAAAGGACCTCTTTGAAGGTACGTGAAAGCTGCCTTTCAAAATTAATAAAATTTCCATTATTTTGAAAGGAACTTGTGCAGTAACCTGACTTTTTATATAGTCAAAATGTCTGTAGGAAAGTACAGCATTGAGGAGCATCACCTGAACACAGCCAAGGAAGCCACACTGTTTAGTTTCACCAGGCAACTTGATCGGTCTGGAGATACCGTCAGTAACAGTCTGGGGCTTCAACACCCCACAGACTGTTTTGTCACCACAGATCTTCTGGAAGGGAGGCTTCACTGTTCAGGTTAGCTGCTCGGGTACAGCCTGCTCCTGAGGTGTGCATGCAGACAGGTTGACTGCTCCTGTTTTCAGAGGAGTTGGGGATGGAAGAGCCAAAAGTAGGTCTGCGTGGAATAAATGAGGTATGCTGCCGTGAGAGGACCGATACATTTAGAATAGCGCTTAGGACTATGGAAACCATGATAGTTGCTTACAGATAATTAAGCTGGATTTTTCCTTTTGCTTGTGTCTTTTTCGACAGAGATTTGAATTGTGTTTTATGAATTTGAGCGACTAGAAGGATCTGGAACAGGGAAGAGAGAAAGGGTGAATCACCAGTGCACCATAGCTCAGGGTTCAAATGTTTTACGGACTGCACACTTTGCTTTGGTTTCCTTTTTGGAAGGCAGTTTTCTAAAACTCGATGTGCAATTCCTATAGGAAACACTACCAGGAGCCAGGATAAGTGGAGGTCTTTCCAATCTGTCTTTCTCCTTTCGAGGAATGGATGCCATTCGAGAAGCAATGCATGGGGTGTTCCTTTACCATGCAATTAAGGTATGTGCTTTTGGCTTCCATATGTTTGCACTTGGCAGATGTGCACTGCTATGTCTCACAGCTGTGGATGGGGGAATTCTGTATGTTTTTTTTTCAGTATGGCATGGACATGGGAATTGTGAATGCTGGCAGTCTGCCAGTGTATGATGATATCCACAAGGAATTGCTACAGCTGTGTGAGAATCTAATCTGGAACAAAGATCCTGATGCGACAGAGAAACTTTTACATTATGCTCAGGTAACTCCCAATTTTAAGCTTTGAATAGTAGTTAGCTTAGTACCTGGGCTTTAACACTTACCTGATGGTGATAGGTAGACAGCCTATAAACTGCATGTGTCAATCTAACCGTAGGTGTTAGAAGTTATTAATGATACTAGAAGTGGTTCAGTTATTAATATAGAATGAAATGTGAACTCTGTGACAGATTGAGCCTCTTCACTTTCATGGGTGCCTTGAAAGATCCTGCACCAGAGTTCTTCATATGCTTCGGGAGACCAAGCTGCATAGGCATTCATTTAAAAAAAAACCAAGCAAACCCAAAACCAATAAGAAGCAAAAAATCCCAACCAAACTCCCCCCAAACAAAAAAACCAAATCCTCACAAACAGACAAAAACCCAGCCAAAAACTAGAAAGGGCCAACCCACAGCCGAAACAAATCTTCGTGCTGGAACTTAAATGACATCTGTACTGTGGGAGAGAAAGAATAAACTTGTCTCTCTGGTGGTAATGGTTTGCTTGGAGTTTATGTAAAAGTAGTTGCTTGCAGTTTCTGGCTATGCCATAGACTTCCACTCCATGTAACTCATATCAAGAGTGAGGATCAGCTACTTAGTGTTTTTGAGATCCTTTAATAATAGTGGTGATAAAAGACAAAAGATTGCACACCTGAAGGTTTCCATATTACCAGCAATAAGATGACTGGTAAAATCCTGTTCTGAACAGAACATACAGCAAAGTTATCTCAGGGTTAAGGTGACCCTTATATTTAAGTGCCCAAGCAGGTTTGCATGCCTGTTGTGTAGCTCCTGGAGGTATTTCTGTGCACAGCTTCATTTGATTTGTAGTTTGCCCTATGGTGGTGTGTGATTTTTAGGAATAACAGCAACATGTTGAAAACAAGCGCACGAAGACACTCTCTATCCCTTGTGCCTGGGCAATTTGATATGGTTCTCTTAGTGTCTAAGCAATTCACCTGAGAGTGATCTTGTCTGTATAAGCAGAGTTATACTATTAAGCTGTTCAGGGTTGCATGAAGAGGAAGGAAAAAATGAAGGGGAATTGACTGGCTGGGTAGATGAGGGGAGGGCAGAGGTTTTGTCTACCTCGACTTCAGCTTGACTGTTGACACAGTGTCCCATAATATCCTTATTGGTAAGCTTAGGAAGTGTGGGTTAGATGAGTGGACAGTGAGGTGGATTCATAACTGGCTGAATAACAGAGCTCAGAGGGTTGTGTTCAGTGGCGAAGAGTCTAGTTGGAGGCCTCTTGCTGGTGGTGTTCCCTGGGGGTCAGTTCTGGTATCTGCATGTAGTTCTTGCCACTGTTCTCCCTGCATGCCCATCCTACAGCTTCATGGGTTATTTTTAGATTGGAATGGTTCCCCTGCTAAAGTGTCTGGCCAGACATTGAGGAGCACTTGGTACCTTTTCATTGAATCACAGAAGACCACTGTAGTTCATCTAGTACAGCTCCCCTGCTCGGAGCAGGGTCAGCAAGAGCAGGTTGCTGAGGGACATGTCCAGTTGGGTTTTTAATGTATCTAAGAACAGAGGCTCCGCATCCTTCCTGGGCAATATTTCTTCCTCCTTTCATTCCCTTTTTACAAACTAGACCTATGAGGAGAATAGGATTTGGCAACAAGAAGCTGTGAAGTTAGCTAACATTTGTATAAACGTGAATGAAAACTTGTTCTGGTTTCTGTTCCTGTGAGAGAGATCTTGTTTCCATGACTTTTTCCATGGCTGTATCTCCAAAAACTTGCTGATGAGCAACCAAAAGTAAAGGAGGTTTGTAAGGACTGAAAGATACGAGATTATGTCAAATAACTGAGGGAAGAAATTACTTGCTTGAAGTGTGGTGGCTGAAGTATTGGATAGGGTATGTTTTCACGAGCCTGCCTGGGGTGAGAGCTTACAAGCTTTCTTGCTTGTGAAGCCCTTTTGGCCTTTGCATTCATACCAAAATGGAGTGTGTGAGGCAAAGAGACAAAGAGAATATATGAGGGTCTGGAGCAGTATATGTGCATGAGAAACAGTAGTTCTGTAGGCCGTCTCATTGAAGACTCATCTGTGATATGCAGTAACAGAACCTATTCCAGCAGAAACTGAATTAGTGCCAAATTAATTAGAATTTTAAAATGAAGTGTAGTCTGTGGGCCAGGAATCAATTTAAATTATGTTCCCAGAAGTAAAACCTTTAGGATTAGTCATTTCATCATTTTTTTTAGAGCGTAAAATTATTAAACTGCTCAATTTTTTTATTTTTATTTTTTTATTTTGTTTTATTTACATTTTCATTGAGGCATTTACTTTTTTGGGATGTAGACCACTGTCAAGGGTTAGGGCTGGGCCAGCCACTAGTTGAATGACAGATGATCTCCATTAATCACTGCCTTTCCCAAAGAGGAAGAGAATGGGAATAAGAGAGAGAGACTAATGGATTGGAAGAGAAAAGTAAAAAGAGCTTAAATGAAAATAGTAGGAATAAAACAAAATATATACAAAACCTTTATTGAACCCAGCCCTCGTGATAGCAGCTATGTCACCATAACCAATGTTGCTGTGGAGTAAGCAGTGGAGAAGTCCCAGATTGGACTTGGCAGACAGGAACAGGATTCAGGAGCTGGATTCTGGTGCTGGATTCAGGAACACACAGATTGGGATTGAAAGCAGAATGGACAAACTCCTCCTTGGATGCCGGCCATTGAAGAAGAGAGCTTGACCCTTATGATCCCTCAGCTTTATACCTAATATGAGATGTCTATGGGATGGAATACCTTGTTGGTCAGTTTAGGGTCACCTCTCCTGGCCGCTCCTACCCTCAGGTGTGGCCTTTTACTTTCTGCACCCCTCAAAGTGGCACAGAGTGACCTTGGTCTCTGTAGGAGCAAGTATAAGCAAAAGCCTTTCTACACCCCAATCCTTGGTAGTAACAGTAAACATCAAGTGTCTAGAAGCAGACCCTGTCTGCAAAAATATGACATTAACTTCAGAAAGTGCAGTCTCAGAAGAGACTGAGCTAAAAAGCTAAAAAGCTGAAAAGTAAAATCACTGAACAGAGTTGGTTCTGTTCTAGCTCTGTTGTAATGTCTGTAGTACATCACAGGTGTTTGCAATATGATTTGCTTGTGTATAAAAACCCTTTGGAATAGTCTAGAATTATTTTATGGGTGAGTACTTTTAGAAAAGTGAGGATAATTTCAAGTAAAGTCTGGAGTTGTTTTATTTATGCTTGCATGCTCCTATGGATGTCTTTCCTTTTCAGAATCATGCCCAAGGAGGAAAAAAACTTGTACAGACTGATGAGTGGCGGAAAACCTCTGTGGAGGAAAGGCTGGAATATGCTCTCATAAAGGTGAATCTGTGCAGAAAACTGTCCTACCCATTAGGTCTCAGAGACATCATCTCAGCTCAGACTTTAAGGGACATTTTTGGTTGTAAAAATTATATATATATGTATATTATAACATATATATAACTTTCTATGTCTAAGAACTACAGTGTTTTATTTCCTAAGAAAACTTACTTTAAATACACATTCAAGATATTCATAAAGACTACCACTGTCTGGAGTATCTGTTTTTACTTTCATTGTGATTTTTTGGGGGGACAACTAAAGGTAACTAAATAAAAGCTATATTTATAGCAAGGTAAAAGCTTTTGAATTTTTTTCCCAGGGCGTTGAGAAGTATGTCACTGAAGATACAGAAGAAGCAAGATTAAATCAGGAAAAATATCCCAGACCTCTAAATGTAATTGAAGGGCCTTTGATGAATGGCATGAAAATTGTTGGTGATCTTTTTGGTGCTGGAAAGATGTTTCTGCCTCAGGTAATAAGAAAATATTTTCATGCATTTTGCTATTTTGCAAAAACTAGCATTTTAAAATGTAGACAAAACATTCTATGCTGACCATTTTTTCAGATATAGCACGTGAATTATGACAGTTTAGGCACTGCTAAGAAGAATTCCTATTTTTAATTTACTTTGGAACTTTTTTATGTAGCTTTACATGTTTCCTTTCTTCCTGAGTGTTTTTGCTTTATTTAAAATGCAGTTTTAAGTCTGGGCTTGTGAAAAAGAGCAAGAGAGAAAGAAGATCCAAATAAAAATTGCTGCGTTTAGCACCTTCCGAGTCTGGGCCTGTTTGTAGCTTCCAGTTCTGTTTTGAGTGATTGGAGAGGTTGCACTGTGAAAGCAAGTGTCACATGTAGACCAGGAGGGCCGGCAGCCTGCTACTACATAATACTCTGCAAAGCTGGACTCTCAGCTTGCAAATGAAGTTTTGTCTACTGTTTGAATGGGTATAAAAGAAAGCTATGAGAAATCTGAGCCTGTTGCTAAACTTGATCTTTGTTGTTTATTTCTCTGCGCTCTATTTATCTGTGCAGGTGATAAAGTCTGCTCGAGTTATGAAGAAAGCAGTTGGCCACCTCATTCCATATATGGAAAAAGAAAGAGAGGAAAGGAGAGCCAAGCAAGGCAGCATAGAGGAAGAGGTATAACAGAGTCTTTTGTGCTATAACTCTTCCATAGCATGCCATGACAAACATTATTTTTCGCTAATGAGGTTGCTTTAGCTTTCATGCTGGAGAGTTGATGCAGTCATATGGAAACTGACAGTCCTGGCTGAATTTGAAGTGGGTCTGAAATTCACAATGTGCAGGGTTTGTGGAACTCTGCTTGGTGCATGCCTAAGCTGTTGTGAAAAATTTCCTGAAGGATGCCACAAGTCTTCAGAGGCCCTTTATACCAGTGTTACTTATTTCTTATGTTTTTGTAGATATTTATTTCTAGTGTTATTTATTCATGGTACTTCTTCTTGGCAATTTTTGTCCTTTGCCTCTACTACTACTGCCCTCAGTGAGGTCTGGAACTGCCTTTTGCATGTTCAGAGACTGTTCCCGTGTTTCTCTTTATTCAAATCTTCCCTAGCCCTGACTGTTGTCGCAGCTGAGCAAACCAAATTCCTCCATCCTTTTTCTTAATAGACTGTGGCTTCATGACCTCTTGTTATGATAGAATAGTACACTTCTTGCATGTGTAACCATGAGCAAGTTGCAGAGGACAAGTGTTTATGAAAAAGGGTCTGAATATAGTTGGGTTTGCTTTGTTTGTTTTTGTATGTGTGTTTTTTCCACCAGTTTCTGAAAACTACTTTTTATGTAATAAATAAAATATATATAGTTGAAAATACCCAGTGATTTTCAGATCCTTGTGGGCCGTTCCTTTTAAGAATTTCCTGTTTCACAGCCAGTGGTTGATGATGCATGAGAAGAGTTTTATCAGCTACCTCTGCATATGCTTTAAGGCATTTCTTCCAAAATTGGTTAATGGAATATATGGTAGGAGCATTGGGAAATGAAGGTACAAGATGCTTCTTGTTTCTCATGCTGACAAGATTCTCTTCAGTAGAAAAGAGAGTTCAGATGAATTGGACAGAATCCTCTTTTTAAATTCTCATGGACTATATTTATAATGTGATACATGCTTATGGTTTTAGTTGTTAAATGTTTTTTCTTCTTCTCTTGTCCGTTTGACTGTCAAATTTAGGTTTGATCTACCTTTGTTTTTCTTTAGTCCTGGAGAACCATACCTTGCCTTCACGAGTTCTTAGAGAAAATAGCTATTATCAGAATATTGTATGTAACACACAAAAAAGGAAGAACAGCAGAACTATTCTAAACTGTGATATTTGTATATTTCTGTTGGTTTCCCTTCT
Organism: Actenoides lindsayi; assembly: GCA_025331215.1. Lineage (NCBI taxonomy): Eukaryota > Metazoa > Chordata > Aves > Coraciiformes > Alcedinidae > Actenoides > Actenoides lindsayi. Next base: position 59,821 of record WTSP01013754.1, on the reverse strand, counting down.
GTGGATTTCCAAATGGTTCTTAATTCTTCCTTTGAAATCCTCTTACACTGTATCTTTCCATTTGATGTGGATCTCTTGTGTGATTGTCTAGCATAAATGTAATAAAAATAATTTTGAAAGAAAAGTGGCCTAATAATCAAACCTGACTAATTTTAATGGAAGAAGGAGAATGCCTAGTCTCTTTTCCCATGCTCTTGCTGTGAAGAAGGTGTCTTCTCTTCAGTAGCTCAAGCAGATCTGTTCTCTGGCTGTCATGAGTCACCTTTGTATGTGTCATCTCTCTCCTGCTCACGCTGTTCTTTCTTTTTTTTTTTTTTTTTTTTTTTTTTTTTTTTAATTTTAATGCACATGAC
>WTSP01013754.1:23707-59368 GCA_025331215.1 Actenoides lindsayi | reverse complement strand
TTGGCGTCCTTTGGTTGTCTTTGTTTTTGTCTTTTCTCCCCTTCTCTCGTTGTTTTTTTTTTTTTTTTTTTTTTTTTTTTTTTTTTTTTTTAATTTTAATGCACATGACAGTGCCAGTATTTGACACTTCGGATGCTATTTGAAGTCATTACCCCATTGTTTCCACGAGCACTGGATTAGGATCTACTGTGAACATTCTGGCACTCAATTCTCTGGCTAAAAAGAAGTGAAGTGGAATTTGAAAGGTTCTAAAAACTATAGCACGCGCTCTGAAGAGATTGTGAGCTTTTTTGTGCAGATGAGGAGAGCAGGAGGGAAAAAGTAGGGTTTCTGTCCTGCTTCTTCTGCGTTGTGCAGAGCAAGAGATATAGTGCCTTACTCCTCAAAAAGAAAAAAGTCACTGTATTAAGAATTGGTGAGAGAGTTAAAAACAGCTACAACTATCTCCAAAGTTAGATGTTCGCTTGAGGGAAAATGATTTGCAGACTCTGGTAGCTGATCCGTCTGATGTTACCCAGGCTACTGTAACCTCCAGGACAGTTTTAGTCAGAGACTGCCAGGAAATGCAAAGCATTGGTAGTTACATTTGAGGACAAATAGCTGTGGCTGTGAATCTCTATCAAGATTAAAAAAAAGAAGCCTTTTGGATGTGTGCCCAGAACTTGAGGACCTCCTTGCTTCAGACAACCGAAATCACAGCTTGCCCTAAATAGGGTTTATTTAAAATGGCATGTGCTCTGGCCCATGTTGTTTGCTGCCCAGCACAGATTTTTCCTTCTTGTGCAAATCCAAGTATTCTTTTTTTGTGGTTATCAGTCACTAGTTACTGGGTATGATACCTGTGGGCAGCACTTTTTATTTTTGAGACAGTCTTTGATTAATCTCTTTCCCCAGTTTTCTCATATGTTCCAGCAGTATATTTTCAGCTGCAAGTTTTTTTTATTGATGTACTGAGGTGACTTAAAGACATCCATTTTGCCTTCTCTGTTGCTCAGTTTTCTGTAAAACAGAAGTGCTGGGGAGATAATAGATTTTAGTAAACAGCAGCACTGATGGGGATCTGGGGATTTTATTCAACAAATACATTAGGACCCTGGGAAATGCTAGTATCTTTCTTGGTAATCTATAAAGTACTTATCCCCCAGAAAATTGGAACTACAGGAGGCAGTGTAAGTTCATGAAGTAGAGAACTACTTGATATTGTCCAGAAATATAACATGCTTCTAATCCTTCAGTTCTGTCATCTGCAAAGGAGATGAGATATTGGCCAGAAAAATATTTTGTAGTTTCACATAAAATATGCTTACGTTTCCATTTTATTTAAATTCTGTGCAATCTAAGTAGTCTGCAACTGGCATCTGATCCTGCACCAACTCAAACATGGCACTGTGATAGCCTGGAGCAACTCCAAATGACGACACTGATTAGACAAGTAAAAATGTATTGCAAAGACCTGTTTCCTGGTGGGGAATTGCTATAGGAAATTACATAGTTGCCCTCCTGGTAGAACCCCATTGTCAGGGCTGAATGCTCTCTAACCTAGGACCAGTTTGTGACAGTACAGGGAACTCTTTCTTCAAGGAGATGCTTTTTCCAGCCTCTTTGTTCAGCTTGGTTACTCTGAACTAGCCTGATCACTCCACTGAAATATCTCCCTTGCTGTTCATTAGTCTCTTCTGCTTTTGTCAATTCCTCTCAATCTTCTCAGCATTTCCTTGAAAGATTGTTCTTGATACAGAAATGGGCATGTAATTATGAGTGTTCGTGCTCTTTTGTTCTAAGTATTTAATCTATTTAAACTCTCCGTTGGCAAGGTTTATATTTGGAGCAGGGATACCTTAGGAGTTAAGTTATTTCATTGCACAAAATGCTACCCAGATCTGAATTTTTTTATCTGCTTTATTTTCTTTTTCAAACACAGATTTTTGAATAACATGCACACAATTTGCAAGAATAATTTTTATGCAATTTTTTATGACCTGGATCTTTTAAAATGTTGGTCGGTTTTTTTGGTTTTTTTTTTAATATTGACAGTATTACCTGTATTATGCTTTGCAATTACTTGTATGATGATAGGAGACTTGGTCATGAATTAGGATTGTACTGTTGAAGGATCTGTGCAAACATACTGAGGATTCCAAGTAATTTAACTCTTGTCTTATTCGTTTGACTTTCAGGATCCTTATCACGGTACAATAGTACTAGCAACTGTGAAGGGAGATGTACATGATATTGGCAAGAACATCGTGGGAGTCGTTCTGGGCTGCAACAACTTCCGGTAAAGAGACTAACATTTAAGTGGCTAAGGCTGGCTAATGAATGTATTGGGGTAGCTACGGTTGTGGTGATAACAGAGGTGGGCATTGCTTGGGAACTGTCATCTGTTTCCCAAGCTGTGGTTGAGAACACAGATCATACCAACTATCACTAATGGGGAGTTAAGCCTCCTCCTTTAATACTTTTTTCCCTAATAAATGGGCATCATTTATTTAAAACAAACAAGCAAACAAACAAAGAGTTGAAGCCAATAGCAGTGCTGTCTATATGCAGTATACTCTATTTCATTATCTCTTGAAATTCTATTGATTGGTTTCAGACTTTCTTGAGCTTTATTTAAACTTCTTGAACTGAAGCTGTAGTGTTTTCTGTCACCATGAGTGAGGTTTAATGAACTTTAGCAGGCTGGGGTGGCTCACATGAAAAGAAATGAAAACTTTGGCAATGGCTAGGGTTAATGGGAGTAAAATGATAGTGAGGGAAGTGCAGTGTCTAATTTATTAAAATGCGTGCTTTAAGACAAAAAAAATCTTGATGTAATCATCTTATGTTTCTGAGATAAGTTGATGTCCACAAAACCTTTTCATATTGTCTGAATAGCTTCAGAAATGCAACTGCTGTTGGCTAACCTGGGAGGCAGTTAAGCACTGCACAGCCATTCACTTGCTGCCACCCAGCCAGCCTCAGTGGGATGGGGAAAGAAGAAAGGAAGAATAAAAACAAGAAAAATTGTGGGTGGAGGTAAAAAGTGTTTAATAACTGAAAGAGAAGTGAACAAGAGAGAAAGGGGAAAAAAACCCCAGGTGATGCTAAGGCAATCAGTTGCCACTTCCTATGAGTAAACTGATGCCCAGTCAGTTCCTGAGCAAAAGGTGGCTAACCCCCACTAAAACCCTTGCTCTCTCTTTTTATTACTGAGCATCACATCATATGCCATGGAAATTTCTTTGGTTAGTTTGTCTCTGCCTGGTTGTATCTACTCCCAACATCTTGTGCACCCCTCAGTCTATTCCCTGGGGGGTTGCAATGAGAAGCAGAGAAGTCCTTGATGCTGGACAAACACTGTTCATCAACAGTTAAAATATTAGCATTTTACCAGCACTGTTTTGGTCACAGATCTAAAACACAGCACCATACCAGCTGCTGTGAAGAAAACTTAATCCATCTCGGCCAGACTTGATACAACTACAGAAAAGTAATTTTCTTTAAGAAAAGCCTCCTACACTTGAATTTTCATATCTACTATATTACCTGTAACTCTGATATACTGAAAATCCTGCTGGACCCAGAGGTATTTTCTATATTTAAATTCTCAACAGAGGTCTTTAGAGAAACAAACAAACAATCTCAATTTTATGTTGGTCATTTACAGTAAGAGCATTTTATTCGCCCTCTAGCAGAAATTTGACCTGTTTTTTAAAGAGTCTTGTGTCATCTCACTTCTTTTCACAGAGTTATTGATTTAGGAGTCATGACTCCATGTGATAAGATACTGAGAGCTGCAATTGAGAACAAAGCAGGTATAGAGAGATTTCATTAGTACTCCTGAACTGTTTGATTTTAAACCTGTCTTGCACTTTTTTATTGCTACTCATTTCATTCCTATGTTGTCTATGATTTGATTAGACTATCTTCAGATAAATCAGAACTTTTATATTAATAGTAATCATTTAGTATTTCATCCTTTGTGAAACTTAGCCCAAGGAGCTGGAAACCTATATCAAAAGGACAACTCCAGGAGAGATGTATTTGTTTTACAGATGAATAAATGGAGACATGGAAAGGTTAAATAACTTCGTGCTGGGTCTTACATCAGTAAAAGAACTTGGCTTTCAGCCTGCCAGATCAGTGAGTGTGAAATCAGGAGTGAATTGTTCTAATAAATAATGAATTTCCCAAAACAAGTTACAGTTGCTTTGAAACAGTCTATTGCCTGTTGGAGAAGATGGATTGTGTGGAACATAGGTGGTGAAGTTTGAAAGCGTTTGCTGTTTTTAAGAGCAAAGCTTATAATTATTTTGTTTTATTTCCCTCCTCAGTGCTGAACTTCTGAGATTTGAAGCTTGCTACTCAGAAGTACTGTATATTTATTGCTGAAACTAGAGCAGTAGGTGTTCAGCTGTGAAGACTGTTTGAGAAATATCTTAAACTGGGGATTTGGAATCACTTTCATTCTTGGAAAGCTTTCACTTTCTAATGAGGTCAAACCTTGCTTTTAGACTAGCAACTACCCTGTTTCTTATCTCACTGTTTTCTGTCTGATACATGAGGCTAACTGATGTATGAAAGAAACCTTTCTGTAATGATTTCTCTGTCTTTCTAGAGTGGATTTGCTAAACCTTTGGTGTATGTGTGTTTGTAAATTTGCAATAGATATAATTGGCCTGTCTGGTCTCATCACCCCTTCTTTGGATGAAATGATTTTTGTCGCCAAGGAAATGGAGAGATTGGCAATAAAGATTCCTTTGCTGATTGGAGGAGCAACTACTTCTAAGTAAGATATCTCATTTGGGAAGATGAGGAATGTGTATGAAAATATAGCCATTTCTCTCTCCCTTTTCCTCATTTTCCCCCAACACACACATTGGTATGTATTTACTTCTGATTTAAGAAATAACATTCAGTCTTAAGTCCTAGAATATAGAGCTAAAGTGTAGTTGGGACACAACAAATAACGGACATCTTAAACATTTCATTTTTGTGAAGTGTTAGGTATTTTGCAAGTGTATGTGGAAATACTCTATTTCCTTGAAAAAGTTCACACGCATATGCATATGGATACAGTTCTGTTCTTCTGAGGGGTTGAATGATCTGTTTCACTTCACCAGAGCATTTTGAAAATCCAGGATTTTGAGACTAGAAATGGTCATGTTGACATCAGGGACCTAGTTTCTTTAAGAAAGTTAATGTGTTTTCCTGGATCATTGTTCAGCACTATGCTGACCCTTTTGAGCCCCCAGTTCTGTTCAGGCAACCTGGTAGAAGAGAAATTTTAGCTGTTTGCCTTGAAGTAGCTACCATGTTGCTTTTGATAGCCTGAGTTTTTCTTTGGAGAGATCTTGTTCTCTCATCCGTTCGAATGAAATAGTACAGCTGCTATGATGTTCTGAAGACCAGTGATGACAGCTCACTGACACCTAGTGTTAACATTACCACAAATGTGTTTTGGGCATGTTTAGTGGCCTTGGGTCACGCTTTGCTGACTGGTTTATGTACAATCTGCTTGGATAGGTGACAGCTCAGAAGACTGCAGAGGTCATTTCTTGCATAACTAGAAGCTTTTAGCAGTGTTGCTTTCTTTATCACAGCAGTGCACGTTGAAGCGGAACATGTTGTATTCTGTATTTTTGGCCTTAGTAAATCACCCCATAATTTGACAGACAGTGAGGAGTAGAATCACTACCTGTCTTTATTGGCCTTGTAGATGTAATGCCAGGTTAACTATATCCTTTTTCTCCTTCTCCATATGAGTCTCTTTTCCTATGGCTTTGATACTGAGAAACAACATGGAGAGTATTTCTTACACACAAAAAAAAAAAAAGAGGGCAGGAGGAAGCTTTTATTCAAGTGGAGTTCTTCTGAGGAGAGCCCTTTCTTCAGATCTAAATAGTGTTTGTACACGGGGAATTGTGGCCTACTAATTGATGTCAAATAATCAGCATCAAACAATTTTGTCGAATTTTTCCTACATTCTAGAGGAATGTAACCAACAGCAAGGCAGCACTAGTTTTATCCTTGAATATAGAAGTTATTGAAGAATATATGTACAATTTTGTATACATGAATAATAATTTTCTTCATGTGAACTGTATATAAATAGGCACTTATGCATATGCCCGGACACATACAGTTTCTATAAAATACGTGTCAAGTAAAGGTATTCATTATGGAAGACTGGATTGGTAATATATACATAATTTTACTTCCACAGTCTTAAGTTTGACCTCAGTTGTGCATTCTCAAAGGTTGTGTACATGTCAGTGGTTGCTAATGAAGAACCATCTGCACTTTTTCTCTCTAATAAGTAGACATTGATATTTGGAGTAAGGAGACCATAAGTACTTGGAAGAGTTAGTGAGGTTAGTTTGAAAGAGAGAGAGGCTGGATTTTGTCTAAGGAATCTACATAATAGAGTTTCTTTGTAACTTACAATAATTATGATGTTTGTATTCTTACTATACTGCTTTGATAAATACAGATGTTGAGAAATAATGGTGACAGCTTTGTTTTGGTAATGTTTATTTAAAAAAAAAAAAATTAAAAAAAATTAGTATGTACTAGTTGATAAGTGCCATTGTAGGACCATGCCTGGTTTGTATCTTTTGTCTGTTCCTATTAAAATGGAAGATGTAGTATGTTTTTCTTTAAAAAAAAATAATTGCCAAGATCAAAAGTGCATCACTTGGAACCAAATTAAGATCTTGGACAGTTGGTTTCACAGCTGTGTTGCACAATCATCAGTAACATTCATATGAAGGTGCTTTAAATATTCAACAAAACCTGAAGAAAAAGGAAATGTTAGCTTTGTGTGGAAGATTGCTTCCTGGGCTCTGATTTAAATTAATTAAAAAAGCATGTTTGACCTTGGCATTCAAGAAAGCAAGGTCTTTGTTCCTGCACTTTCTTGCACATTTTGCTAGGACTCTGAGCAACAGGGGTAGTCAGCTGCATTTCAGCATCCATTTAGGACTCCAAACTTTAATTTGATCAACAAAGTACTATAATATAGAAGCGATTCTTCATTATATGCTGAAGTATTTCAGTGAGGACTGGTATGTGAGTAAATGTGAAATAATTGGATGAAATGGGAGTTTTTGATGTGAAATATTTGACTGACCAAGCAGGTGCAAGTTTGTAATATTTATTGACCACTTGCAGAATTCTTTCCTCAGGTGAGTAGAGGGCTTATGCCTCCAGTTTTGAAGTAGAGCATCATAGAAATGGAATAATCATCACTGAAATATATTAATGCTAATGTATAGACCCAGAAACTAGCATGTGGGAGGGAAGAATGTGAGATTAGTGAAAAAGATTTAAAAAAAAAAGCTAGTTCTTGGTAGGCTTAATTTGGAACATTCTCACTGAAATTTTCTGAGACTCAAATTAATGAGTTGCTGATTTTCAGTCAGCTGGTAAGACAGTGAGGGAATGTGAGTTGGCACATTATTTATGAAGCATTCTGATGCTCTTTGAAGAAAAGTGTTTATGTACCTATTATTAAAATCTGTGCATAGCAGATGGATGAATTGCTTTCTTCTTTTGAAGTTCTGATCTATGCATTAAATCAGGTTTTATTTCACTGTTTGGTTATTTTGTGGGTGTTTTTTTGGGGTAGATTTTTTTTTTTTGTCTGCGTTTGCAGGGGCAGGGAGGGGATTTTGTTTGTTTGTTTGTTTTTCAGTTTTGAAATGCTCACTCTTTTTTTTTCTCATTGAAGAACACACACAGCTGTTAAAATTGCCCCACGGTATAGCGCACCTGTAATTCATGTCCTGGATGCATCCAAGAGTGTTGTGGTTGTAAGTTCTAAATTAGAGTTTTTCATCCATGCAAAAATATATGCCCTGTTTTTCTGTTGTGCCTCTCATCCTTTCCTCGAAGGCTTAACATTATGGCAGAAAATTGAAGAGGCGTGACAGAGACCAGTTTCTAAACTATTATTGCTTCAGTTAATTTTCACTGCCATGTGGTTATCTGATCTGATTTGTCAATTATTTGTCACTGGATATCTTTATTTAAATGCCTGTTTCTCTAGTGAGGGTGACATGATTTACTCTGAGTCCTTGACTGTAGTTTTGAGATGTTTTATAGTGAAGAGTGATGGCATTAGATTGGAAGAACTAATCTCTCTAATTTGGATGTATTTTTGAAGTTATATGTTAACATTAGTACCATGAAATGTGTGTCTGGAGTTTTCTGGGATGGATGCTCTCTATCAGACAGTTGGATACTCTTGGCTGGCAAATAACCTGCTGGAAAGAAGTAGGCCAACCTGTGTGTTGTTTCTATGACTTTTCAGTCTCTAAGGTCTTGGCAGTATTGTCCTCTCAGGTCTTTCCAGAGCCAGATTTGGCTCTAATATTACCTGCGTAGTAGGGCAGTGTTCACAGTAATAATCACATTCTTAAATATGTTTTGCATCTGGTTTGCAGATTAGTGGTAAGCATTAGTTTAGTGTGGTCAAATGTGATTAGAAATGATTGTGAAAAAATAGATGGCTTAGTTTGAAGTTCATACTCTGTCCTTCCTATAGTGTGTACTTAGTGGTTTCTCTTCCCATTTTTTTTAGTGCTCCCAGCTTTTAGATGAAAGTGTAAAGGATGATTTCTTTGAAGAAATATTAGAGGAATATGAAGAAATTAGACAAGAACACTATGAATCTCTCAAGGTACAAATGTAATTGATTTAGCATCTTTTCTTCTTTGAAACAATCGCTGCTTACCTTATTACTAACTCTCGGTTTCAGCTCCTTATGAAGACCTTCAGGTATATTTGTTCTGATTTAAAACATACAGTCAAATTCATGGAAAACTTCCAAAAGTACTTAGGAAATCATATTTTCTAGTCTATAAGGAAAAATTCTACACGAGTGTAGCACATGCTTGGCAAATCCTTGATTGTCCTCGATGGGCAATCAGTGATATCTGGGACATCTCCATGGAGCTGGCAGTCGTGTCAACTTAACCAACCTACAGGAGACCTGTGCTCTCCTGGAGCAGTAGCTGGAAACAGGGAGCTGCTCTGAGGTAGTTAAAATGGCATGGGTTGCTTTTGCTGGTAATAAGCCATACTCTATTGAGTATTTTATAACATCATGCTTTCCTAATGTGTTCATATTGTTTGGGTTAGGGTTCTGAGCATCTTCAAAGTAGAGAGCTGAGGTTGCCATTTTAGGAAAGTGAAGAGGAGGAAGCAATGAAATGTGGAGATGCACTGTGCAAATTAACAACAGGAAAGAAATAACATAGGACTCCTCTGAGGCCATCCTTGTAAATACACACAGAAATAAGCTGAAATTCTTCTGGATCTTACCTGTTTGAGGCCTCCTGCTAAGGACTTTGGCTTGACCAAGTTTAAGGCTGTCTTTGCTCAGAGAACCAGTCCACCTAGCTGAGATCAGTGAGTGCAGCACTCTCCTTTAAGCAGAGGTAGATGGGGAATTCATGGGCTCTACAGAAGCTGCTTTCCTCTACCTTTTAGAAGAGCCAGCAGTTTGCCCAGAGGCATGCTGCAGTCACTGGTGGTGATGTCGCTGCAGTCCTAAGCCTTTTGTGTGCAGTAGGAGAGTATCTCGCTGTGCCTGTATTTTGATGTAGTTTGAAGTAATAAAGGAACTTCTGGTGTATTTCAGAGGAACCAGAAATCTTGTAGTCCAGTTTCATTAGAAATGTCCAGGAAAAAATAATGGCATGGTTCTTGTGTAATCTTAATTTACACTTGTGAACTAGGAGCAGTTTGAACTAGAATTGTCTGTTGTCAGATTTGTCGCAAAGATTGTTTTGAGCAAAATTCTACTACTAAATCATACAGTTACAGTTTCTCTCTCAGAAATATGGCTGATTTTGTGCAATTAACTTATGTTGATACAGGAAAGAAGGTACTTGTCCTTACAGCAAGCTAGAAGAAAAGGTTTCCATAATGACTGGTTATCAGGCCATAAACCAGGTCAGTTTAAAAGTTATTGTTGCTGTGCCTTTACTTTGTTTTATGTATTTATGTTATATATATTTTTTTTTCATTAGATTAGGCATCATTAAAATTCAGAACCTAGTAGAGTAACAACTTGAGTAAATTGGTGACTGTCTGAGCAGGATTCTCCCCCCCCCCCCGATTTGTGCATCCTGTTTCTACTTTATATTTTTCACTGTATATTTAAAAGTAAAAAATAACTAAAAACTAAATGAATAGTTAACTAAAAGAAAAGGGGAAAAAAACCCCTGAAACAAAGAGTTACCCATAACACCATATAATCAAAGGTAAGTCTATTTCCTTCTTTGCAAGATAATATTGAACTGTCTCATTATATTGCAAAGCTTGCTATACCATATTTAGGGAACACATGCTGTGACATGCCATTTGTATCAAATTTCTCCTTACACTTTTTCCTACCCTTCCCCCATCAGTGTCTGTACCTGTTTGTTTTGGTTTTTTTAATTAGAGACTAGAAGTATAAACAGCGCTTCACAAGAAGCTGCATCCTGCAGTGACGTTAACATTTCACTGCTTTCTGTTATTTCATTTACGAGTCTCAACAAGATGCTAATTTTCAATAGCTCATTTTAATAAAGATGGTGTTACAGAGTACTGAACGGCACAGACAAATCAAGTGTAAAGCTTACAGCTACATCATAACAGATCCATCTCTGGTTTCACTTGTTCACGTTCATCTGAACAAGTGTGTGGTAGTTGCAAAGGCTCTTAGAAATTGCATGTTAATTTACAGAACTATTGGACAGTACTGTAGCACATAATATGTCTATGTATAGGAAGAGGAATTTGTAAATATGAAAGGTATATGCCCATAAAATATGTTGGGTATTGATTAGTTGTGTAGGGTTTTTTTGGTCTTCTGTTTTGGCCAATATATTCGCCAATTAAATTAGTTCAGAATTCCAACAACTAGTAAGTGTTGATTTATATGAACAAAAGTCCTTACATTTTCTATTTCAACTTTTTATGCCTTTTATGCTTTGTTTTATCACATTGTAAAATATGGTATGGCTTGTGATACAACAGTAAGAATTCTAAGACAATGACTTCCGAAGAGATCATTTGCAGTGGTGGAAGCTGGTGAGCATCAGTTACACGACACATGTAAGAGCAATATTAAATTATTTTCATCATGTCAGATTGTACTTCTGATTCCTACAGTAAAACCGAAATTCATCGGCACAAAAGTTTTTGAAGATTATGACCTGAAGAGGCTGGTAGAATATATTGACTGGAAGCCTTTCTTTGATATCTGGCAACTTAGGGGAAAGTATCCCAACCGGGGTTTCCCTAAGGTCTTTAATGATAAAACTGTAGGTGAGTACTGAAAGTGCATTTACTTCATATAAATAATCCTAACAGACCTGCCATATATGCATTAAGATTCTGAATGTTTTGAGATGCATAGGAATAGTGGAAACCTAGTGTCACTGAAATAATTTGTTTAAAGCAGCACTTAGTGAACCAAGTATTGGCACGTGAAGCTGAAAAATTAGTGAGGAAAAATGCTCAATCATCTTATTTAGAATTCACCTGCCAAAACACAGAGAGGCATTTTAATGACAGAAAATAGCAACAGAACGCTTAATATTGTGTCCCTGTTGTGGGTGGAGATGGCAAGAAGGCTCTGTCTCCTTTTGAAACTGTTCAGTAAGCTTTGAAATACTTGAAAATGCAAGAGTGACACTGAAATCAGTGTTCTGGGTCAGCTGTGCAAAGGTAATGTAGGTGCACACACATGTTCTCTGCCATTTGTTTTATTCTGCATCTTCTGTCTCTACTAGAATGGTGCTGGCTGAAATGTTGGGTTTTTTTTTCAAGATGTATGTTATTACAACTGTATAGACATAACACTGGTATCTCTCTTTGCATTTTCTAAAGGGTTCTCTTTTGTTTTGGTTTGGTTTTATAGGTGAAGAAGCAAAGAGAGTTTATAATGATGCTCAAAGTCTGCTGAAAATGTTGATTAATCAAAAGAAATTACAAGCCAGAGGTGTGGTTGGGTTCTGGCCAGCTCAAAGTGTTCAAGATGATATCCATTTATATCATCTAGAAGAGGCAGTGGGATCTTCAGAACCAATTGCAAAATTTTATGGCTTGAGGCAACAGGTACAATGCCAGAACATTTGTTAAATACAGTGATTTTTGCTTTTTCTTGAATTGCAAGACTGCAACAGAAGTTTCCTATTAAAATCTGTGCAGGAAATGGTTGTTGTGATCTGTCTGCAGCCATTGTCTTGCCATTTCTTTCAGTAATAATATCTTGCTAGTGATGACTCAGTTATTTGTATTGTACTATTTGTAGTATTTTGCATTGTAGTAGTTGTACAAAATACTTTGCAGTTTTGACATCTTCAGATATGACATGCATTTTCTGTCTTCATTTTAACATTTTAGATGTTCTATAGCACTGTGCTGTATACATTTAATCACATGGATCCTGTGTGTTAAACTAGAATCACAGAATCATAGAATCCTTTTGGTTGGAAGAGACCTTGAAGATCAAGTCCCAGCACTGCCAGGTCACCACTAAACCATGTTTCTAAGCACCACATCTACGCATCTTTTAGATCCCTCCAGGGATGGTGACTCCACCACTTGCCTGGGCAGCCTGTTCCAGTGCTTGACAACCCTTTCAGTGAAGAATTTTTTCCTCATACCCAATTTAAACCTTCCCTGGCAGAACGTGAGGTTGTTTCCTCTTGTCCTATTGCTTGCTGCGTGGCAGAACAGACAGACCCCAACCTCGCTACAGCCTCCTTTGAGGTAGTTGTAGAGAGCAGTAAGTTCTCCCCTGAGCCTCTTTTTCTCCAGGCTAAACAACCCCAGTTCCCTCAGCTGCTCCTCTTAAGACTTGTTCTCTAGACACCTCACCATTAGAACCTAATGAACATTAATTCTCAAATATCGCTGGATTATGCCACAGATAAAAAATTCTGCTTGAATGAAATAAAGGTTAAAAACAATTATAATTAAAATACTTGGATAATAAATCTCAGTGAAGAGATGTAGTTTTGTTAGGTCTTAATTTTTATGTAAAATTCTCCATATGGAGACAGTTTAGCCTTAGTAGGCTGCTGATTCTGATTGAGAGAATAATTATTTTTGAGTATTAATGCTTCAATCCTGCTTACCTAGATTTGCATTTATTTTGATACATTGAACATTTTCAAGATACTTTGCCTTTCCTTTTTCCCTACCTTCTCTCTTGGCTTCTTCATAGTTCATGTATTTATTTAGAGTCATCAAATATGGCAGAAACAAATTTAACAACTACTTAAATTTCTGTATTACAGCATTCTGTGTGAGGACAGTCCTGTGCCAATATTGCAGAACTGTATTAAGAAATATATGACTTTTAAATTTATCTGATCCTGTTCCTTGTAATAGATTATGTGTTTCATGGAGATGGATCTAATGTATCTTGATAATCCATGGCAGATGTTTATATAAACTGTTCTCACAAGCATTCAGGCAGGGCTGTTCCAGGGCCTTACTACCTATTTAAACATTTTTATATCCTATGTATATCAAGTTTACTACAGTTTCTTTTCCTGACCTTTTCCCAGGGTTCTGCCAAGGAGAACATCTGATTTGATGTTCTTCTTGTAATGGTTTTTACTATTGGAATACTGTTACTTTTCTTAGTCTTTTTATCTTGTATATTACCTTTTTTTTTTTTTTCCCCTGGCTTTTTCCTCAAAGATTAGGGCCATGAAACTCTGTGCTACTGTGGTTAATGTTCTTCTGGACTCTGCGTATTTTAGCTGCATTTCTTTCAATCTGGTGTACCTAGTAATTCAGCAAAGGCTTCACCAAAGCCAAGTAGAATAGAATAATTGTCTTCTGTTTTTTATATAGAATGTTCCTTTCAGTACACAGAGTTCTCTCCATGACACTGACACCATTAAGGATGTGATGTAAACCTAGTATTTTCCTTAACTGTAATCATTACAAAAGAACTTTAAAATTTACATAGATTTCACATGTGTGGAAAAAGGATATTTCTTCCAGTTTTATGGTACTTTCTGTAACCTAGCAAGTTACAGAAACTAGGGAAACGGCCATTTTACTTGGTTTTTCAGGGGTTGTGGTGCTTTATTTGGGTTTTAAATTGCATCTGGGAGTGGGTGGAAAGTGTTGTTAAAATATTGATACAGAAAAAGAAAACTTAGAGAGGAAATCTTCAGCCATCAGATAACTTTTATCTCTCTGCAAGTTGCATAGATTTACAAGAGCAATGCCAGTTGTTAAATAGCAGTCATGTTCCCACAATGAATATGCTGATACGATCCTCAACTGTAAAGCTTCTTGTTAGATGCTATGGCCAGCATTCAGTCACCTCTTTCTATTCCCTGTTATGCATTTTGGAAAAGGATCCAGTGAACAGCATGTTTCCTATTCGTGTAAACCCATTTGAACTTTTCTAGGGATTCATCTTTTCGGTAACAATAGATGCGTTTTGTTTGTATTTGTGTGTGGCTACTGTAAACTTACATCCTGGGGCACATTTTTGTCTGGATTACTGAGCACATGGTTTATAGCATAAGAAACTAGGAGTATTTATAAACTCTCACAGCCATTGTAAAATGAGAGTTGCTGAGGAATTCTGTAGTTTGCGTAACTGGGATGCAAACTATCAACCATCGGTTCTGCAAACAAATGTGGAATCTGTGAGTCCTAGAGATGGAAAATTTCTCCTTTTACCCAGTGGTTGGCACAAAGAGTGTTCCTTAGTTTGTAATTATTTGCAGAATAAGCTGGTAAATCTGTAAAGATTAAATAGAAACAAAACATCTCTATCTGTGCATTCAGCACAGCATCTCTTTGACATTTTGTTCTTCAGTGATCCAAACACTCTCAGAGTAAGAGAAGTATTTTTCTTCTAATTCAAGTACAAGATTGGCTCAACTTAAAGACTAGTTCAGCGTTTGTTAGAAATGCCTTCAGCCCCTTAATCTTAAAAATAATGGTCTGTAGATTAACAGTGCACTAATACTTAATACACTTTCAAAATGTTGATTCATTGCATCGTTTTTGTTGCTTTAGGCTGAAAAGGACTCCGCCAGCACAGATCCATATTACTGCCTCTCTGACTTCATAGCACCACTGGATTCTGGCATTTGTGACTACTTAGGCCTGTTTGCTGTGGCGTGTTTTGGTGTAGATGAGTTATGCAATGAATTTAGGAAACAGGATGATGAATACAACATCATAATGGTAAAGGCTCTTGGCGATCGGTTGGCAGAGGTATGAGGTGTTATCGCATGTTTCCTTGCAAATTTTCTGTCTGTGTACTAGATTTGCTTCACATGTTGCTGTTTCAAGTTTTAGCATAAACTTAGACTGTTGCCTGTAATGTATGCTCTGCATTAAATCTGAAAGTGAACTGATTCTACCAAAATTGTCTTTGAGAGGAGAGTCCTCTTCTGAGCAAAAGGGGACTCTGCTGTCCGTAGCTTCCAGCTGCCAAAGCATCTTTGAGCTCTTCATGAGGGTTTTGGTGATAAATAGAATGTAGAAATTTTAAAACAAGACTGTTTAAAAAGAACTATCTTTAAATCTTGTTTTATCTACATGAGAATGTGTTTGGACCCAGGTGTGACCCACTGATTATATTCCTGAATTGCAGACGTACCATCTGCTGTTAATAGTGACCATGGAGATCTAGGGTACGCGCCTTTTGACATGTCCGTCTTAGGCTTAGACAGACATGCTTTAAAAGCTCTAAATTAATTGGTGTAGAAAATGCCATCCCTTCCCTCCTACCTCTCTATCCCCATATGCCTGCCCCCATGCCTACACCCATGTTTAACCACATTAAAACTTAGAGCGACGTCAGTTCAATGGAAATGGGACTAGCTCTAGTTGTGTATTTCAAGCTATAACAACAGTGTTTCAGAAATTATTATTAGATGTCATCTAAAGATATTTACTGAAGTAGAAATTTCTTCTGAAGACAACTGTTGCTGGCAAAATAGTGTAAGCTGTAAGAGCAGTTAAGAAAAGCTGTTGCCCGCTTTAAGCCAGGGGAAAGGTTCTCTGCTAAAAAGGGCAGCGGCATGGATGCAAGGCCTTCCATAGATAGATCTGGATGAGATATCCCAAGAGTCAAGACCTAATGGCTTTAGTGCTATAATGATGTATTGCTACTCTGTAGGCTAATGAACTTCATCTTTTCTGGTTACTTGTCAAAATCTTTACCGCTTTGAGTATGTAGGACTTTAGATCAGGACAACTGAAAAAATCCACTGTCTTCCAATAAGAGAAAAAAATAAAATACTTGAATTAGTGAAGTTACATGTTGTGTGAGAATTTCAATGCTATCTGATTTCTTACCTATGATAAGAGCTTCCTTAAACGTTAAAATCTGAATGGGGAGAAAGTCTCTATCATGGTTTGTCTTCATGAAATAGCTATTGCATCAGTCTGCACAAATTAAAATAAATAATAATAATAAAAAATAAATAAAATCTTTGCACTCTATTCCAAGGCATTTGCTGAGGAGCTCCATGAAAGGGTTCGAAGGGAATACTGGGCTTACTCTAGTGCTGAGCAGCTAGATCTCCTTGACCTACGCAGGATTAAATATGAGGGGATTCGCCCTGCCCCTGGATATCCAAGCCAGCCTGACCACACAGAAAAACTCACCATGTGGAAACTTGCAAACATTGAGGAAACAACAGGTACCTCTGTCTCCTTTACAAAAGATTCTTAAACTGTTTTAATACAAATAAAAGATTGAAATGCAAACAAAACAGCTGGTGCAGAGTTACAGAGAAAAAAAAAAAAGAATTCCAAGTGTTTCTGGGAACTGCTGTCTTCCCCTTTTCATTGCCATTTTTATTTTGCCTCATTCAAGGAAAAGTTTGCAAAATACTACCAGTGCTTTTGGTGAATGAGTTATGTCTCTAATTAGCAGACTGCAGGCAAACAGGGTTCTGCTGCACAGAAAAATTCTAGCATCCTTATGGTTGCAAGAAGACATTCCAGATATATACAGGAAAAAAGCCAATTCAGCAGTGTTTTTCCTGGTCCACATAAACCTTGAGATAATAACTCTCAAAAAAGTAATTAATTCCATTTGTTTTCCTCTGATATTTTACATGTCAGACTTCTTGCTGCTACTTCCACAATTCCAAAAATACTGTCCTGTGTTTCAGGACCTCTAGCTAGACACTTGGCATGAAATGGGTCAGTTTTTTCCTTCAGACTGTGCAGTTACTCTACAGTAATACTGTAGTGGAAGTCTGCGATATATTTAAAGATATGTGTACTTTTAATAGTTAACAAATTGGAAGTTTTTATTTTTTATTTTTTGTTATCTGAAAGCTTCTTGGTTTTTGAATTTACTTGAAACTGCCAAACAAAAAGGTTCTGAATTTATGCAATTCAGAGAGTAAGAAAATTCTCTTTCTCTTTTTCAGGAATTGGTTTAACTGAATCACTAGCAATGATACCCGCTTCTGCAGTTTCTGGCCTCTACTTTTCCAATCCCAAATCCAAATACTTTGCTGTTGGCAAGATATGTAAAGATCAGGTAACTTGCACTGTTCATTGTGGTAGTGTTACAGCATTCAAAACCACATTGTCAGCAGATGTTTCAAAAATTCATCATGTTTTGTGGTCCCTTTACAGGTTGAAGATTATGCACTGAGAAAAAAATTGTCTGTGGCAGAGGTGGAGAAATGGCTGGGACCCATTTTGGGATATGATACTGAACAACCGTGAAACACGGGGACAAACATTTTCTTTTGATGGTCAGTTTGCCAGAAGGAACGAGAAAATCCTTCCCACTGAAAACAGCTTCCTTCCTTCCATCCAAATGGCTTGTCTGATTGTTTTTAAAATTTGATCAAGAAACTTAGTATTTCAAACCTGCCCTGTATTCTGGGCTTGGGGGACCATGCATTGCAGATCTCTTAGAGCAATATACTTTTTTTTTTTTTTATTTCTTGCAAAAATAGTGTAGCTGAGCAGCTGCATGTAGGGTGACATGTAGAAGCTGCAAAACTCTCCTGTCCTGAGGAAAGCTTTGAAACCAGGGGCGAGATTTTTTTACCCTGTTGGTTGTGGATATATGCGCAACAGAATTTGACTTGTGTTATTTTAATGTATTTTGGCAAGTCCACTAGAGAAACATGGATGTGATTTTTTCTGTGAAGTCAGCAAAGTTTTTATACTGAGTGATGAAAAACAACTGAAGAACCACAGGTCTTTTTAAAAAATGTCTGCTCTGTGTTTAGGTCTTGTGATTGGGAACATATGGTCTTCTTTCTGAACAATATCAGGACTTAAAATTACTTTGCGGTTTTGATTGTAGTTAGAAATACCAAAATATCTGGAGCAATGTCAGAGATGCTGTGTTATGACAGAACATGAAATGGGATGACTGAGCCCATAGAGTTGTCCACCACATGCTTGCTCTTCCGTTCAGGAAGCCACAATCTATTTCTACTCTGTATAAAGTGTAATGTCACTTCCTACCTTACAGTTATGTTATGAGGCTTAATTCATATTTAAACAATCTTTTGTATGTTAAAAATATGAGAAGCATAATTGTTACACTATAGACAGACAGAAAGCTTGGAGCTGGCTTGAGTGTTTTACAAACTCTTTAAGCTTCCGGGCACCTGTATTTGAAAAGCAAATAGGAGGAATACTGTCATAAGTAACAGCTGAAACTGTAGGCTTATTCTTCATGTTTAACTCTGAGTGAGCTAATTGTTCATAGCTTTTAATAATCTCTGAAAAGTGCCTCGGGTATTATTTAAATGCTAATTTAGTAAAATATTGTGACAAAACCCCCTCATTTTTCTGGTCTCTAATTGTATAGAAAAGACCAGTATTATAAGGAGAAAGTTCTTTTAAATAGTTTATCTGTAATCTATTAGTAGCTATATCATTTTTGTACTGTCTTCATCTGACTTTATGCTAAAAAAAGTCATGTTGTATCAACAGTTTAATAAAGGTTAAGCTGTCAATGGTATTATCCAAAATATGTTAAATGGCAACAATAAAATGTGCACAGCAGTCTGAACAGATAATGTCAAAATTAATATGCACACTGTACCATGAATCTGAATTATGAAGGCTGCTATGGGGTTGTTAAAGTCATTTAGTAAGTGCGTTCTTAACTGAATGGTTCAGAATTTCTCATCCTTTAATGACTTACAAAAAATAATTTCTAAATGGATCTCACCCTTCCTGCCCCCTTCCCCCCCTATCCGTATCAAGGGGCTTGAGCCATGCCCTGTTGATCAGCTGATTCTTGTTGCCGGAATGGTTCCTTAGTAGAATACTTTTTTAGATTGCCAAATACACAGTAAAAGATTGTTAACATAAAGGGAAATTTATTCCTGAAACATGTAGCCTGTAAAAATTTGAATTATCTTTGCTTTCTTTTTGGTATTTGCGCTTTTGCAAATGAATTCAATGTTTGGAATATCTCCTTTCCACCACTTTTCCATATTCTTATATTTAGAAGCAGCATGCTTTATTAGTCTGAAATTTTAATTGTGTGAGTAAGGTGAATGTTTGACTTGTACATCTTGGTTTAGTTAGTTACTTAGTTTCCTGAAATCAGTAGCTCATAGTTCAGTGAATACAGCTTTAGCAGTATCACACTGACAGAGCAGTAGGTGCACTGCTGTGTAACAGTGGTGATGTTACCTTGTGTAAAAGCAAAGAGTTTCAAACGGTGTGCAATTACTCTATCCCTTCACCCACGGCATCATACACTGAGAAAAAAATCTTCACCTTTGCCTGGAAAACTTGTCATTTTGAGAACCTGTTTGGTAGAATTAATCATTATTATGCAAATGTTTTTACCAAGGACAATTTCTTTCAAGGTTTGTTACTTTAAATTGTTAGCTGGCACTTTTGAATAAGACAAATCTTCATTCTTGTCTCGAGAACAAAGGTAAATTGTGAAGGAAAAGGGTCTCATAGTTCTACCAGGTAAGACTGTTTTACTTCTAGGAAGCTATATTTAAAAGCCAGGGCAAGGATACACCTCTTTGAAGTAATGAAATGGAGTGGATACTGCCCAGGAAAGGCTGACAACTGTAGAATACATAAAAGATTTTTTTTGTGGTGCTTCTCTAAGTACTATTAACAAAGGTACACGATGTAAGAGATGACAAAAAATTAAGAATGTTTTGTAAACAATTGTTCTAATTCTTGTGAATAATTTAGTTTAGATACTCATTTATTTGTTTGGTTTGGTTTAGAATCATAGAATCATCTAGGTTGGAAAAGACCATTACTATCATTGCGTCCAACCATTAACCCTGCCACGTCCACCCCTAAGTCATATCCCCAAGCATCACCTCTGTACAGCTTTGAAATGCATCCAGGGATGGTGACTCATCCATGTCCCTGGGCAGCCTTTCCAGTGCCTGAGACCACTTTCAGTGAAAAAATTTTTTCCTAATGTCCAGTGTAAACCTCCCCTCGTCCAGCTTGAGGCCATTCCCTCCTCTTCTGTCACTAGTTACTTGTGAGAAGAGACCAGCGCCTGCCTTTCTACACCATCCTTTCGGGTCTCCCCTCAGCCTCCTTTTCTTGGGACTAAATAGCCCCAGTTCCCTCAGCCGCTTCTCACAGGACTTGTTCTCCAGGCCCTTCACCAGCCTAGTTGCTCTTCCCTGGACCCGTTCATTTGGTTTGGTTTTGGTTTGTGTTTTTTTTTGTCTGTAAGTCAGGCCAGCAGCCCAGAGATGAAGTTTTGAGGCACAGATCTTGATTTAGGAGTGTTAGGAGGGTACACTGTCCCTAAACTTGCCCCTTCGTTATGAGGTCTACTTCAGTGCTGCTGTTACTCCTGTAAAAATTGTAGTGCAGCTCAACAACATGAACCTCAGTACCTTTCAGTTAATTTCTGCTTCTTAAAGCACAAGTGATGTCCAGAAAAGGAGAATAGTGAGAGGCCTTTGCAGGTCTTGCATTTTAGAAAGGAGCTAAGTTCACTAGTAACTGCCTTGTTTTCATCAAATGCTCTTTGAAATCTTTGGCAGATTTACCTGAGCATGCCATGAAAAAGTGGAGTCAGTATCTTAAAGAGTTTGAAGAGCAAGAAAAGAAATAATTAGCTCAGGAGGGTGGCTCCAGAGAGAGAGCAGCACACATTCTCAGTCACTGGAAAAGTAATTCCTGTGCTCTGTGTTATAGTCTTGTCATGGCAAAGCCTCTTTAGCCCCTCTGCAAAGTAATTTTGTTTGACTGTCAGGCTTCTGAAGGTGCCGGTTTTCAGATGAAGATACACTGTGAACGGTATAGACACGTTTATCCTGCTTTCACACACCATTTGTACACTATCCAGCTAAAGGCAGAACTGAAAAACCACTGTTTGTTTCTTCTATTAATACCGCCATGGCTGAATATCCTGAGATGTTTGATCATGCCATGTGCCTGATACAAATAGCTGTGCAAAGTAAAACTCTTGCTGAGATTACTAAACTTGGTTTTTTGGGCTTGTGATTTAACTTGATCAGTAGGACATAAAGCAAGCTGGTAATTATCCTTGAGGGCCTGAAGCTGCCGTGATGACTGAGATACGAAAGGCCCTGTTCTCTCCCCCACTGCCATAGTGTCAGCATGCTCTGTGCTTAAACCTCCTGATTGGGCTAAGGAGGAGCGTTCTCACAACAGGGTGACCTATGCCATTCTTTCCTACAGAAAGAGCATGAAATAAGTGGAAGGAGTGTGGAAAGTCAGGCCTGCCCCATCTTAGCTCTTAGCTCATCTCCCCGTTGAATTGGCCTCCTCTTCCTCCTTTCCCATCCAGCATTCCCCCTTAGCTGCATGTCAGGGTCTTCTGTATGTTTTGCCAAAATGGAATTGTAGAAGGTTTTAAATACGCCTGTTTTAAAGTCTGAACTAGTTAGCTGATCCGGGAAGAGGAATTTTTGCCTGGCAACTGTTGGATAACATTAATACCAAATGGTGCTAATAGCTCAGCCTATTGGAGACTTACACTATATGTGTTAGTCGTTCCTAACAGGTAAGGAAAAGGCCACAAGATGTGTTAAACAAATCTCCATGACTTGACTGCATCATTCATTATGTGGTCATTTTCATCTATGTAGCGAAACCAAAACGTGTATTAATTTCATCCTTTCTCAGTGTAGTGTTTTAAGCCCCCAATTAATAATAAGCTAATAATAATAAAACTATATAAAACCAATGTCATTTTCACTGATTAATGGTATGAACTGTTAAGATTAAATAGAGAATTTATCTGTGCCTTGCTGTTATAACAAATAATTATCTAACAAAGGCTTTTGAAATTCCTTAGGTAGTTGATGGCTTAATTATTTTATGAGGAAAATTTATCTTGAGTACAGACTTGGGTTACAAAATACCAATCATTTTTTGTTTTAAAGGCTTTCCCACTACTGTCTAGGAATAGCTGATAAGATGATTTAGTTAGGAAACTGCTGCACTGCTTGGAGAAATTTCCATGCATGAAGGATTACCTGCATGTAACAAAAGAAATCAGAGTGGTGTGGGATTCACAGAGGGTAATTCAATTTCAGAAGAACAGGCAGTTCTTTATAGAGGAGGTGGAAGATTAAGAGTACAGCAAACATCTGTGCCTTAAAAAAACCCCAGGTCTTCTCAATGTTAAGCTTGCAGTAAAGGAAAATAAAGGTTGTAGCCTCTACCTTATGTATACCACCAGCGTATAAGAAACACAATTTGAGAACAGTTTTTAAGGAGTTTTCATTAAGGCATGCTTGGGATTAATGAGTTATATTTGCATGTTTATGAGTGAGAGAAGGAGGAGGAAGTAATAATGAGGTTGTGAACTTGTTCAAGGGTTAAGTGACAAGCTGTTGAAAAAAGGGAAACACCCCGCCCTACACACACCTCTTGGAAGTTGTTGGAATCATTACTTAGATTAGAGGTTTTGACAGAATTTTCAGTTGTCTGGCAAAATACTGTGAAAATAAAAACATCCTGCTTTTTCCATGACTTTCAAAGAAGTTAAAACTCTGCATCAACTCTGTATCTGCACATAGATGTTAGTGCAATTTTGACCTGAGAATTACTTCAGTCTAGTTGATAAAATAGCACTGGGTACGTAGATGTAACGGATTTTTTTCTTTGTAGGAATGCAACTTCCCTTGTATGTTTTGTTCTTACTTAGCTCTTTCATATACTTGCTTTGTACTCTTTTTCCCCTCTCCCTGCTCCACAGTACAGGTGTGAACATGTAACTCAGAGTTCTCTAATGGCCTGTGAGTCCTGCATATTTTTTGTTTGTTTTTCATTAAAAAATACATATTATTTTGGGGTTGTGTTGAATTTCAGCAAGTTTCTTGCCAAATGTCCTCTTTCCAGGAAGTGGACAACTTTATTCCTTTTAATCTGGTCATCATCTGGAAATCTGGGTTGAGGTTTGGAAGTGGAATGCAATGTGAGGTCTAAAAAGGTGGCGGTTCTCTGTGGTTGATGGACTCCTTCTGCACTTTTGTTGCTGTTAATGACCTTGTGAGAACAAACAGGTACATATCTTTCTGTAGCAGTGGTGCAGGAGGTAGGAAAGTTAAAAAGCTGTACTGTACCGCCAAAAGAGGTATTTAGTGAACTATTCATTAGAGATACACTGGTACAATGGGTACTCGAGCTACTGTTGTTGATCAGGATGTGTTTTCAACTGGTGTCTCAATTTTGTCTGTACTCAGCTGCTTTTATTTCAGGAAATTGCTACTTGTGAGATCTTATGCTTTGCTAAATACTGTACAAGGTCCTCTTCACTTAATCAGGCATTTGTACTAAACTAATTTGTAGTTGCTGTCTGCTCTTATATTTTTAGCTTTCATAAAACTTCCTGTAACCACTTAGATAGCTTTCTTCAGAATACTATTATAGAGCAAATAAATATATTGTTTCTCAAAGGCCCATGAGATCCGATTTATTATCAACACTTAGTCTAACAAGTTTACAGATGTAGTCAAGGGTTTGCTGACCAACCTTGTTAATCAAGAATTTTGCTGCTTACAAAAACAAGACCATTTTTATGTGCTTTATTTAGGTAATAAAAGTAAGCACTTAATTATTTTTTTCTTACTTTTTTCCAAATACTGTTCCTTACATCTCAGGGCAGCTAAAGGAATAAAAGTTTGGATTCAATTTTTATACCACCATCTACACATGTATGGTGAGAAACACTAAAGCAAGAGATTCAAAACTTAGTATGATGTAAAAGTGTACAAGGTATTTACTAAATTGTCTTGTCTCTTCAGATGTGCATTAGGTGAAGAGGCTGTAAGACAGGAGTCAGCAGCCAGCTGAGGCTAAGTGAAGATTTCAGACTTCCAGATGTTGGATCAGCAGCATTTCATGTCATTTTAGGCATTATACTGCATGCTTTGACTCCCCATCCTCCTTTTGTGTCATTGTCTTCCACAATTGAATCCTGCTGCTGCATCCAAATTCCTGTTTTTTCCACGCAAACTTTTACATGGATTTTGTTAAAGATTTTTATGTCCATTTCCAGGACTATTTTTCCAAAAGAGTTTACAGCATCACACTGTAGATGAACATTTCAAGTTCTTGAACTGTAAAATATTTGTTTTTCCTCAAAAGTCTCCAGGTACTAATGCATTTGTTACCACTCAGTGAACTGAATCAAATAGCCTGCATTTCCTCACAGCTCCAACTAAGTTGAAGGAGGGAGTGGAGAGTGAAAGGAGTTTTTATGGTACCCTTATTATTGTTAGTTCTTGATTAGCTTATCTCTCTGCTGTCATATTCATTGTTTGGGAGCTGAAGTGAGCTACAACACGTCTTAGCAGGTGTTCTGGTGTCTGCTCTAGCTGCTATTAAAGCCTATGGAAAAATTACTATTCACCCAAAACACAACTTCTATCAGTCCTAAAGCAATAATCTCAAAAGAAAATTCAGTGTTAAAGTCCTGTCGAAAACACCTGAGGACTAACAGAATGTACTGTGAAACCTTCTTCAGTGCCTCAGCTTCATTGAAATAGATGGCTGGGACTATGAAAGTAATTTTTACTCTCATTTTGAAGCATTTACGTGCCAGAAAGTGATACCCTATCAAGCCAGGAATAGATGGACTTTTTGGCTGTGGGTCCAGTGTGATCAATTGTAACCAGCTCTCTGAGGCATGTTTGAGGGAGGTTGCTGAACAGAACCACCAGCAAGGGTATTGATTCTGGTTTGCAGTTTGAATGATGGAAGATATAAAGGTGCCTTGATTCAGCAGATGAGGATTGGCAAATGCTGAGAATATTTTCAAGATTTCAAGCCTCTTGTGATAAATACTGTTTAATGAAATTTTGAGCTTTATAGTCCTTGACATTCATATGAATATACATCGTGCTAACTTTCTATATACTGTTGGAGTTTCATTTACCTGTTCTTAAAGAAGAGCTGCCTTTTAGTTAAATTTCCTCCTTAAATGTATGCTTCATGTTGCATAATTCTACAAATATCAGCAAAATCGCGGTACTGTTACATCTTTCATGCTATTTGTGTGCACAAAGTGCTGAGTAATGGCAAAGCAGCTGCTGCAGTATGGCTACTGCTAATCAATCCGAATAAATTTGAGAATTGTGCTACTTTTTTTCCTCCAGAAATGTCAGCGTGAAGTGTACAAAAATCGTTTGCTTTTGTAGCTCAAATAGATGGCTGTAATGATGAGAAATCCTTGGTGTTATGTAAAACATCATCTCCTGTCATCTCTTGCTCTGTCAGTAAAATATGCCTTGATTATAAGTAGCATAACTGATAGGTTTTTAATTTCTTGTGGTACTTTTAATGGCTGTATACTTGATTCTTTGGAACCAACTGGTTCATTGATCATTTTTCACTGTTGCTGCTGCTTCCATTCTTGCCAGTGTAGTTTTTACTTACCTTCCAGACTGTTTCAGTTCTCTTCCACTCGTGCATATTTGTCAAGTAGCTTGGAAGTCAGACTTCAAATTTTGATATCTTCTGTTGGAAATGACACCAGTTGTGAAGAGGCCTTTTCACTCGGCTTTATTGTTGATGGGAATCTTTCCAAGCCATCTGCCCACAGTATGTCTTGACCTTTTTTGGCAGGTGCTTCTCTTCATGAAGTGTGAAGGTAAGGGATGGTAAAATGAATTTCTGTCACTGGGCTATGGGTTGGTTTCACAGTTCAAGTTTGTAGGTTTAAGAATTTACAAATAGTAGCAAACAAAAATCTGCAGTGTGTGTTCCCACCCCTGCCAGCAATTGGAAGTCAGCCATGGCACTTAACGCTCATCTCTGTAGCCTTTGGAGTGATGGTATAAAAAGCAGCAGTGCCCATGGAGCTTTTGCTGAGGCAGCTGGAAAAGTGACCTCCTGCAATAGCTTGTATCCTCTCCTCCCATGGCTGAGGATGTGAGGGCACTGGAAAACGAAGGAGTCCCAAGTAAGTGGGTGAAGGATGTAAATGTTTATCTCTATTTGGCTGGGTTACAGGGGTCTCTTTGCAAAAAGAGTCTTAATATTCCAAAGCTTGTAATAATGCATTCACTGATGAGTAAAAATGCACAGACTGGTTTTCTGTCCGTTTCCCAGGTAAGAGTTACTTTATTTACTGAAAAGCTAATGAGGACTACAGGATTGGAGGAAATCAAATCTGAGACTCCTGCTAAATTTAAATGTAGCTCTTCTCATTAATAAGTCTGAAAAGCCAGAGCAGTTAGCTTAAGAAACACATGTGGGTTTGGTTTTGTCTCTGAAAAAAGTTTTCTGTAGGGTGGTTTGTCAGTGCAGCACCATGACTATTTCCTCTGAAGCAGAAAGAAGCATTTCATCTATCTATGTCACAACCATCACAAGATTTTTGATAGTTGTAATGGAGGATTGTTTTCCTTACTGTAAATCGTGCACCTATTGCATTGATGGGTATTGAGCAAATGCCATTATTTAATGTTTGGTATTTCTATGTAAATATTGCAATTACAGCTGATAGGGGAATGCTGCCTACTCCTTGTGTTCAGCCTCGCTCCCTCCCCTTGGTGGCATTTGCTGGAGGTTTGCTTGAAGGTCAGTATGAGCTGAAGAGAGAGAATTTTCACTACCCCTCTCCCCTACTTTGGTATAAGCAAAATCAAACAGCACGTGCCTTTCAGTAGCCCCCAGCAGCACTGATGCTAACTCCTGAAGTTTAGGAAGAGCTGTGCAGCTTTTCAGGATTCTTTCTCGGCTATGACTGAAGGACAATAGATCCTTCAATAAGGACAATAGGCCCACAGCTTGCTGTTCAAGGGCTGGATGTCCCACATTGTTAAAAATGAGATTTGTCCAAAACTGGTATTGAAGTTTTTTTAGTAAGAGTTGTCTTTGCATGGGAATATTCTAAAGATTATTCCTAATCTGCTACTGGTAACAATGAGCCATTATTTATACATATAAAGCACTTATGACCATACTAATAACATTCTTTGGAACCACTCTGATGGCAGAGGCAAGAACAGGAGGTAGCCTGTTAGTACCTCAGCACTTCTATTTCCGACCAATTTAACAAAAAAACTCCAAATCCACAAGACTTTGATGTCAGCCTGCTTGGCTGGTGTTTAACATAGCTACTCCATCAGGGTTGGAGTGAGATCTATTGTGAGTGGCAACAGTTTGCACCATGACTTCTCTTAACCATTCTGCAGAACAGTGGAGGTGCCACAGAAGGGTAGTGGGACATGAAGGCTTGTGCCAGTCACGGTAATGATGTATAAAGCACAGCTATAGAACTTGGCTGTTTCAGTAGTGTAATGTTAAGGGCAGGTCGAGAGGTAGATAAAAGTGTGGTACCTGCTGAGCAAGGGCTGCATTGCTGGCTGCAGCATGTGGTGGTGCCCACGTGGTCGTGCTGCAAGAGGCAGCTGAAGCCCAGGCTATCGTGACTGAATTGGTGAATGTTTGTCAGGCAATACTGCTGCAAGCGGAGATGGGGTGAATGTTCACTGCAGAAGGCACAGTTTCTGGTCCACATAGCTTTAGCATGGCTGCAAGGCCAAGTATGGGGAGGAGAGCCAAGTTTGTGCTTGGAGTATGGTATAGACTTACCCTGTCTGATGGCTAGAGATCAATGAAATCCAGTTCCCGCGTGACTGCTCTGGAGTTACTGTGAAGCTACCATGCAAAATTGTCAGCACAAAAAGCAGATTACTTTCTTCTAAGAGCTTGCATGAATTTTATTATTGATTCTTGGGATTCCTGACCAGCTGCTGCAACAGAGTAGCCTCACCTATCACAAAAGTTTTTCCTGGAGAAGCGACTAGTGTAGCACAGTGTGGAGAGACACCACTGCTTAAAGGACTGGGGAGTCGGTAGCTGGATAACCATGCAATGGAGAACTAGAGATACATCTTACCAGCTTGCAATTTGTCTTTCAATTTGAGTCTCAAAAAGGGCCTTTTCAAACCAATTAATATGACTCAATAAATTACTCATAGATAGTGTAGTATCTGTAATGGTTTGATCCTTTAATCAAAACTTGAACATTGGCTGATCTCCAATTTATTATATAAACCTGATCCATCTTAGAATGCAATTGGCCTGCCTTTAAATTATATTCTATTGGTAGATAGTAACCACGCTGCCTTTTCACAGTAAAATGAAACCTGAAACCTGGCTTAATACAGGTACCCAGTTACTCTGCAGAAGCCAGATATACTGTACTGTAGGTTGTAGAGAAATACCAACTGATTCCAAAATTTGAAATCTGCTACTTTAAAATTCTAGAATGCCCTAACAGTGGATGTTAGTTTACTTTACACAAGGCATAGCTGAACTTGTTTTATTTCCAAAGGCACAATAATTTTAAGAAGTGACCTTTTGATGGAAAAAATTATGTATAAGCATAAAATATTTTTTGCTTTCAGAGGAATAACTGGACAGAATTTATGTGAGCAGATGAGGTAAGTACTGTGTATGCACAGACTGGATTTTGTTTCATAAGTGTGTATTTAGCAGAACTGCTGTTCTACAAGCATAGCCTTATGCTCCATAAAGAAGGGCTAGAGGAACACAGTGAAATAATCACCAATGCTTGTGTGGATCAGCATGAATATTCTTTAGAAAGCATGAGAATTCTATATTCAGCTTGACAATTTACAGCTTTTACATTCTATGCCTTTAGAGTATAGCTAATAACAGATTATTACAAACCAGATGCTTTGTGGGGGATTATATTCTTTATTGTTTGTGAAACAGAGAATACCGGCATCTCCTGCAACAGAAATGTTAATTAGGATGATTTCTTTTTCTACTGGAATGTGAAATTAGTCTTACCACATTTGATTATGTAAAGGATCCGTGTGCGATATAAGGAATGAATAATTAAGAAGAGATGTCATTGATATGAGAACAACAATATAACTTTGTAGACACTTCAATTATCAAGGTCCTTACTGAGGAATTCTTACCATCCATCAGCCAAAAAGATTTGGTTTCCACTGACAGCAGCTCTATTTTCTTTCCTCCATCAACCTTGATGTTGCAGTAAGTACTGCAAATTTATAGGATGCACTATATCATCAGGTAGACGTTTGAGAAGCTGCTTAGCACCAGCATCAGAGGGTAAGCAGACAAATGCACATACCATGCACGTGGAAGTTGGATAAACTGTTTGACTCTTTCTTCTAGCTAACTAGAAAGAAAGGCGTTAGCTATCCCTAGACAAACTGTGAAAAGAAGCATCTTTTTAACACACTTCCACAGACATCCTCTGAATGGTGTTATCTGCACCCCTTTACCTTTAGATAATTTTAGCAGTTCTTTCCAAAAAAATGCTATTTGAGTTCTTCTGCTTCCAAACCTTCTCTTTTTGAGACTGCATATTTTAATTTCCATGTGTGTCATTGTCATGTCATTAACATGTTCTCTGCATACAGTTTAAAATAGCTTATATTTTTTGTGTTTGTTAAAATTGGGCATATACAGGTCTCCTGCAACACCATGTCTTATGACAGAACTATGTGAAAGATTGACCTGCAGTTTTATTGTTCAGTAATGAAGATAAACTCCTAAGAGTTTCAAGACAACCTGATTTATTTCTAATACTTAACACGATACTGAGTTGGATCAGATCATGTTCAGATTTATATTCTTTTTTGACTACTTCTAATCCAATTTTTCTCATTTCCACTGTGTTGTGGTTATCCTATTGAAAGCACTGGAATGATGTTGGTAAGGTCTATCCACTGGAAGCACAACTCTTGAGGCTTCTCTGCACAGTTGCCTTCAGAATGTTGCCTTTATTGTTTCCTGCTTGAGATGCGTTTAGTACAGAATTAATGATGGCATAAAGGAGGGAGATTCTCTTATATGAGGTGATGCAAGGCTTGCCAAATGCCTATTTAGACTGCACTAATGCACAGGGGTTTGTTTGAAGTGGATGCCTGCCAGTGACCTACTGGTGGTGTTTGTGCCTGGAAGCTCATGCTGTCATTGCCTGGCCATGTCCCCAGCCTCAGCACTCATCCCTTCTGGCACCATTCCTTGTGGATGTGGGGAGGTGCCTCAGTGAACTAATGTGGCTGCAAGACTAACTCTCTCCCCGCCCTGCCTGGGAAGCCAAAGCAGCTGAAAAGTAATCCTCATCTTGTTTTACTATCCAGCTGCTTACTATGAATTAAAAAGGTCCAAGAGACATGCAGAGTGAATGGTGGGCAAGGTGTGAGGACTGCTTTTATTTGGTAGGTGTCAGTGTCAGCTTAAATACATGTTAAAGCATAGCTCAAGTGGTTTGCTAAATGGCAGTTCTGACTCCACAGTAGTTAAGAGTGTGGGAGATAGGGCAAAAGAAGCAGTCAGCTTTTGAGCAGGAAGGTATAATGCTACTGAGAGGACACCCAATTTACTCTGCAAATGTTTGTATTCCTGGTTGCATAGAATCATAGAATTATAGAATGGTAGGTGTTGGAAGGGATCTCTGGAGATCATCGAGTCCAAACTCTCCTGTCAGCACAGGAACAGCTAGGGCAGGCCATACAGGAACATACCCAGAAGGGTCTTGAATGTCTCCAGAGAAGAAGACTCCACAACCTCTCTGGGCAGCCTGTTCCAGTGCTCTGTCACTCTCACAGTGAAGAAGTTTTTCCTCATGCTGAGGTGGAACTTCCTGTGTTTCACCTTGCTACCATTACCTCTCATCCTAAATCATGCCAGTGAGGATCTTCTGGGTTTAGAGCATTAATTTAAAACTGCACCCCAAAACAAAGAAACAAACAAACAAACAACTGTAAAGAGACCCTGACATCCCTGAGTTTTAGGTCACTGGAGACTGAGAGGTTATTCCAGGGAAGTACCACTATATGCTTGCCCTCTTTTTATATTCATCCTTAGGTGCCTGATACTTCCCTCTGGACACTGAGGCAGACACAGGTCTGATCTGACCGATGCAACCATCCTTATGTTCTTCTGTTAACACACAGACTTGGAGCCTTTCAAAGTTCTCATCTGAGAATGATGGGACAATGGCAAATCCCCAGTTCCATTTTACTTGTCACTGGAATAAGTAATCTTCTAACCAGGCTAGGTCATTCCACACTGAGGAGAGAGAATATATACATAAAAAATCTTGACAATAACAGCTGTGGTCTGCATCTCAGTATTTACTACTTCAATAAGCATGGGAACACTATACTAAAAGAAAGGTTATTAATAAAAAATGTCCTTTGAGTCTTATTGCTCTCACTTTGCTGCAGCAAACAAGCCTCAGCATGAAAACGGAGACCAAATTCCCTTTCTTCTTCTCTGCATAGGATTGTGGTGAGATCTGATATTGTCTTATCCAGGATACTGTTCAAGATCTCTAAGACTTTCACTTCTTCTTCAAGCAGATGTTACAGTGCAACACATAGCTCAGTCTTCTACTGACTTTATTACAAAAGCATTTGAAGTTACTGTTCAAGTTCAGTAGAAAGATAAGCTTGATGAAGTGTCAAGTCAGTTCATAATGGAAAGAGTTCTTGGCTCTATATGCTGGCTAGCTGCATCAAGCTCACTTGCTGTCATGATACCCTGTGGGCATAAGGCAGATACTGTTTTCTATGGTTGTTAGCATTTTTCCAGCCTGGAATCATGTTTTTTAGCATGAAACTGAAATTGTATGCTGCATGCCTTAGGCTGTAGCATGAGGACACATAGAGGTGTTTTGATGATTCAAAACCTGGGATATGACTAAAAATTTATATATGGCAGGCCTGATGATGTCTTATCCAGGCTGCCTTTTGACCAGGGTGAGCTACCTCCAAAGTTATACTTAGGTCCCACATAGGAGGGAGTTAGCTTGCTATTTCAAGGGGTAAAAAAATAAAAATAAAATAACAAAACTCATAATAAAAAACAAAATCCCAAGAACAAAACCAACCCCAACCAAAGGAAACTCTCACCAAAACAGAACAAAAAACCCCCAACCAAAATGCCAGAGGATTACACAAACTAACACCTATTTAACAGAGTCATCATGGAACCAGGGTAAGAAATGAACTGTGGAGCTGAGTAATTCAGTGTAGATATGTACCATGAGAGAGTTATTCAAGACAGCTTTATAGGAAGAGGAAACAAGGGAACAGTTACTGGATGAACAGAATATCCTGGGGGATGATTTATAGATGGAAAAATACTGCAATCAACTCACATTAATGTAAGCAAGGGTAACTCAACCTCCTGGCACCATTAGACACATACCAGTCTTCATGTGGTAGAGAACCAGAAGCAGCACACCACACACCATGGAGGATCAAGGAGACAGGGTTTTCCAGCGTTGTTACAGGCAGGAGATAATACTGATCACTAGTGACTGATTATGCCATTATAGGTGGGGTTAGTATGGGTTAGTCTATGGACATCAAGGTGACCTGAGACACACAGAGACTCTTAGCTCATTTCATTCTTTGTGTGGTGGCCTGGATACCCAGCAGTCCCCCACCACTGCTTGTGGTGCAAGAACTGAACCTTGAATGTGCAATCTGTTCAAGGACTTAGGTTGGTCACTCCTTGCTTAAAGCCTTTTTGGGTAGGCAGGGACAGATTTTCTCCTCATCAAGTAATCAAAGTAAAAAAACCTCAATTTTTGAAATGACACGTATAGAAATCATTAAACTTACAGATTTTGCCAAAATGATCCTCTCAAGACAGACTCATCCCTGTGAAGAGTTCAAGACAGGCTAAAAATTTGGATTTAATTGTAAGAGAGTAACAAGACCCAAATATAGTATGTCTTGGAGGGGATGATATTTTATTTTTTAATTTAGTAGCCACCATTATGTCATGGATCACTTGCAGAATCATTTGTCTTTGACATGTAAAATGACAAACTGAATATTGAGCTGATTTACTAGTCTCAGAAAAAATAATAAATCAGGTGATGAAAAATAATTGCATGTTTCTGCTATTACAAGATTATGTCTTAGTAGAGCTGGTCAAATAATTTAGTGGAAATCTCTCTGATGAAAAAAAAAAATCAAAACCAAAAATTCATGTCAAAATATATCAGCTTCTGTACTGTATTTAGTTATGAAAAATCTGCAGTTATTTGTGGATAATATTACTTTTATAAAGCTGTGAGTTTACTGTTAGCTATCAGTGGATTCATTATCAGTTTTTAATTTAGAGATATTAAAGCAGTATTATGTAATACTTCTAAAAATGAAAAAGTGGAATAATTGACAGAATTCAATGCAAAGAATGAGGCAGCGTTTGTACTGATCTATGTCAAACAGAAGACAGCTGTTAGACTTTGGCATACATTCAGACTGTATGTTTGCTTATTAGAGACAGACGAAAATCTCCCTTAGGTAGTAAGTTAAAGAATGGGAGTCAGTATGAGAATATTAATAACTAACAGCCAAAAAGCAAATCTTAGAAGGAAAGCTTGTTCCTAACTAAGCTTTGTCTCTATTTGTAATATGTTTTCCTCATATGCATCTGTTTTGTAAATGAAAAGAATCACCTCCAATTGCCAACTTCACATAATAATGCACAATGATTCATGTAGGAATATTAATACTAAACTGCCTCTATGGAAGATGGAATCTTGTGAATATTGTGATTTTGTTTGCTCTTTTTCTTAAAGAAGCTGTAGAAGTCTCATTGACCTTGACTGTTGCTTCAGACATACTGCAGAGCAGTATGCCAAAGTGCCCACATGTTGAGTGTTTACAGATTTAAAGTTTGGGGTTGAGAATATGCCAGCCCCTCTTCAGCTGCAAGCATGGAATCCTGCACCGAAATTACTGTAGCCCTTTCCTGGTATTTATGGTGTTAGTACGGGTTTCTAGCTGTTTTACTTAAAATCATTCAGTCATTCAATATTTATCATTTGTGATCACTCTGAAGTTTTCCATGTCTGGGCAATCAACATGGAATCTCTTGCAAGTCCCAAATTTTCGGAGGCTGGAGAAGATGGCACATCTCTTTGTAGAATTCTGTATACTTTTAGAGGTCTGGGTGTTAAGTCTAATGCATGTCTGACACATCATACGTCTGCAGATGACCTGGGTCCAAGGGCTTGGGACCCACTACTGCGAGTGCCCTGTTTGCTTCAGAGATGGAGTTGAAATAACTCTTACAGGAAGATCTTCAAACTCTTTCTTTCATGAGGACTGTACCTTCTTTGAAATATAATCAGTGCTTGCAGATTACTTTGCCATGCTAAACACTTGCTTTTACTTTCCACATGTGACTGGGAATGCTTCTCCTGATACATTCTGAATGGATGGAGTGGTCTCATGAGTGAGCCTCACCTGACAGCTGCGGTGGGTTTTGTAACCTTGTAGCCTTGTAACAGCGGAGGGCCATTGCTAGTAACATGCCACAGGTTTTCTATGGAGTTTGCAAGGTCTCAGGACTGAAGCTTGTCAGGCTTCCTTTCCTGAAAATTTTCATGACCTGACTGGAGA
The DNA here is from genome assembly GCA_025331215.1 of Actenoides lindsayi. Classification (NCBI taxonomy): domain Eukaryota; kingdom Metazoa; phylum Chordata; class Aves; order Coraciiformes; family Alcedinidae; genus Actenoides; species Actenoides lindsayi. The sequence goes on along the minus strand of WTSP01013754.1, from coordinate 24,491 downwards.
TTTCTTTTGCCTTTATTTAGCTGTAACAGCAATTTTTCTAATACACATCTGGCTGCATTTAATGTTTTTATTTTTTAGTTTTGCTTATCATTGTATGGTATTGCCATTGTTTCAATATCAGTAGCACTAACAAACAGCTGCTCTGTGTGAAGCAAGATGTAACTCCAACGTAGTGATGTAGAATAGAGGAGTAACAGGTCTGGTATGCTGTTAGAGGCCTTGAGAAGTGGTACACAGATTGCAGTGTGGAGGGGTATGGGCATGGGAATGGTAAATAGCTGAGACACAGACTGGTTCTGGAGGTCCCATCAATGATTAAAGACACATAGACCTGGAGGTGGACAAAGATCTTTGTAGGAGTAGCAAAGACCAAAAAGCACAAGTATTCCACATAAAACACATACATAATGTTACACAGTATATACATACAACATAAATGTTTAATAAACCCAGATATAATATGGAGTTACAGACCCATGAAGAAAGAGCAAGGTGTGAAAGTATAACAGAAAACTTGTATGTGAAAAAAAAAGGAAGGACAGTAGGAAGGAGAAATCAACATTACATGACTCCTAGCAAAGGAATTTGGATGCTGATTTACTCATCCCCTTCCCCTCCAACTAAGTAGAAGCCACCAACCTTAATACCCAGAGGAGCACTAGAGAATGAATGTAACATCAGGAAAAAGGGTAGAATCTAAGAACTCTGTGTTTAACATTTTCAAATATATTATTATTGAGACTTTTCTCTTTATAACAACATTCTTATCTTTTTTTCTTTTTTT
>WTSP01013754.1:0-23607 GCA_025331215.1 Actenoides lindsayi | reverse complement strand
CTGTGTTTCACCTTGCTACCATTACCTCTCATCCTATCACAGGGCACCACTGAAAAGAGACTGGCCCCTTCTACTTGGCAACCACCCTTCAGGTATTTGTAAACATTAATAAGATTTGTAAACATAAATAAGAAGACTGAGAGGTCAGTCTTCTCTTTTCCAGGTTAAACAGTCCCAGGTCTCTCAGCCTTTCCTCACAAGAGAAATGTTTTGTTTGCTGCTGATGTTTAAACTATTCAGAAATGCTTGCTTGAAATGTGTGGTAATGAGACCTGGATGAAAGTCCACAGTTCACATGTACACTTTTCTTTGACTAAAAGGGTAATTGACTTAAACTGAATCTTAATGCTTGAGTTTGCTTATTCAATATTGAACCACTGACATCTAAGGACTGTGTTTGAAGTTATGGCATTGCAGTGAATTAAAAAGCATAGTAAAAATACCTGTGGGAGATATAAAGTATAACAGCAAGAAATACAGTGTAAACAAGTATTTTAGGCTCCCAAAGCTTTGTGGCAGTCCACTTATTCTAAGCACTGAAAATTAAAGGCTTCAGAATCACCAAACTATTTGAAGGGGTAAATGCAAAAAGAAAAGTCGTGACAGTTTTGCAAAATCTTTTCATGTGGAGAGAAAGACTTCTTGATAAGATCTAAAATGAAGTCCTGCCCAAATGTGGTCACAGAAGAGTGCGTGAGCATAGTGGTTTTAACAAAAGCACAAATGTTACCAGCAGCCTTATTTAAGTGAGGACAGCTACATCCTTCCCGTATTCAGCACACTATTCCATAGCCCTTATCTTAAGCAGCCGCATCATGTTTTTGTGAGCAATCAGACACCTGCCACCCTGCTCAGCTGCGGAGAGGCTCTGCTTTGCGCAACAGCATAATAAAATTGCTCTGTACAGTACCAGTACAGAGAAGCTGTGCCAAGATCAGTGCTGCTTTCCTGCTGCAACTGTGCCTGCACTCAGGGGTTTGTCTACCAGGCGGTGTCAAGGAGGAACCCACCTTTCTCCTACCCACCTTGCCAAACTAGTCCTGCAGGAGCCTGTAGATCAAAAGGAAAATTGAAGACATACTTCTGTGTTTTTACAGCCAGTGTAACTACCTGATGAACAAATGACCAAGTGCTAAAATAGTAAGGATTTTTCTAACATGTAACTAATGTACTGAAAGAAACTGATCTTTTCATCTGCAATTACTGTTCAAGAATCACATAGGGAAATCTCTGTTGTGCTGTAGAGAAGTCAGATAATAAGGTCAAAATCTGAAACTTGTAACTGGGATGGCACATTGCAGTGGCTCTGTCAACACTTTCCCTAATTTTAGGCAAGAACTTGTTCCCTTTTTGTGATTATTTTATCTTAATAGTACTTATCTGTGGCCAGGCTGAAGGACTACTACTCCAAAATAGATCTCTGTTCACTTATCATGTGAACAAAAAGCTCCCTACTGTGGAGACAAATCTCATGAGTTTAAGCTGTAGAATAACTTACTAGAAACAATGAGAATTAGCCCTGAATAGTGTAATTGGGAGCATGGTACAAAGCCAGTCATTTTGCACAGCTTCCCCCCACCCTCTGCCTCAGCAGCAGGAGAGGGAGACAGGCACAACTAGTAGAAAAAACCAAAACAATAAAAAAGTGGAAATAACTAAACCTCATGTAAGTCCAGGTCATTGACACTGGAATTTGTTCATGCCTAAATGCTACTCTGTTGAAGTCCTATCAGCATATGTCAGAAACAGTCCATCAGTGTTACCCACTGTGTGGGAAGGAGGGAAATTCTTCGAGGGAGGGGACAGAGGTTAAAAAGACAGGGAGGGCCAGCTATTGTTTGAATTTGCACCTGGACAGTGGGGGAAATGGGGGCTGCAGCAAAGAGGCCTCCTTCCCCAAGCTAGCATTTGCTGCCCTTCCTGATACTGTTGAGAGCTAGAAGGATGATTCTCGGTGGGTTTGTGTCCTTACTCCCTGGGTCCTGAAAGGAGCAAGGCTTCCTCTTCCTCCTCCTTGCACACTTAGGGAATAGTGAGGAGGTGAGACTGAAGGCAGATTCAGGAGAGGTGACAGTGGGGGCTGTATCTAGATTGATCACCATGCCCTGTAACCCTATCATCCTACTCCTAGCCTCCTGGGACTGGCTGGAGCATGGGTTATCTGGCTTTCAGAAGTTTCCTTGCCACCAAAGGAGGACTGTGAGACTGCGGTATAGACAGAGCCTAGAGTTAAGTTCTACAATCACTCCCAGGTCTGCTGCCTAAAAGACAGCCCTGTACAACAGATCCTTGGAGCCATCCACACCCCTTGTAAAACATCAGTCCTCGGTCCTGAATCCTTCCCTGTATTTACACCTTCTTCATACCACTATCAGGTCTGAGCACTTCCTTCCCCTACCCTAAAGCTTCCCCTGGCATGTTTCCATGTGCTGTTGGCAGAGCTGAGAGCTTAGGCAGCTCTTCTGGGAGAAGAGTGGTCTTAACAACACAGCAACATTACCCCAGACATACTCTATTCTTCCGGAGCTGTGTGCCTTAGCATAAAGAGGTAAGGGCAGGCATTTTGCTTTGATGCTCCCCAACCCTACTGCAGTACCTGGACATTGTATTAGCATGAGAGAGAGCATGATTTCTTTTTGGCATCCCAGCTGGACACATAAGGCAACAGCCACGGAGCACTTTCTGGCGGATCCGTGTTATTCACACAGGTTTCAACTGACTGTGGAACACGGTCACTGTATGAAACAGGCCTGCCTGGGAGAGTGCACTCTGCAATTTGCTTCAAATGGCAAAAAGGCTGCCTTGGTGGTGGGTGTAAGGGCTTGCTATTCTACACACAAGAGTAGTCACGTCGCATGTATTTGGGCACCTAATTTAGGAATGTAGCTCTGCTTGGTTCCCCGTATGCACTGTGGAAAGAAAAGTCCTTCCTTGGAGAGAGATTAAGGTCAGCAGCTGAACTGCTCTTCCATTCAGCATAATAACAGTGACACACTAAAAGCTCAAAGCAAATAATTGTTATAAAAGGTCTACACAACATTAACCGGTCTGGTAAATGCCTGTATGTGCTCTCTCACACATGCAGCTGTAAGATCTGTGTTCCTTCTTCAGTCTGTTTTGAATCTTCTAGTGGACTGTGGTGTATGGAATGGAAAATTAAAACTTTTGATTTATGTGTTGCTGCTTTGCCACTTTTGGCCACAGTGCTTAGGAACGTGAGATGACAACAAATATTTAGTTGTACAAGTAACAGAGATGGTTATATCTGGGAGCAGAGGGAATGGATAATTCATCATTCTAATAGTTTTTATGTGCTGGAAGACACTCCGTGGTTTTGTAGCAGAGAAGTAAATAGAGAAGCATTCACAGTCCCCCAAGCTGCAAAGACCAGATAAAAACTGAGCTGCTGCAAAGCAAGTTGATGAGAGGATTGCGAGCCTGATGGACATGCTAGGAGTTAGCAAAATAAGAAGTGCGGTTAGGAACGGACAAACCTGTGTGCACGAAACATCTTGGTAATACCCACATCCCTTTCCCTAAACTTTGTGTGGGACAGTTTTTCAACATTTTCTTTTTACAAATGTTCTGGCAAATGTTCTAAGTGTTGAAAACCTGTGCAGTATCTATATTAACTTGGGACTTGTCCAAAACTGTCAAAAGCCACAGCAGTCTTGATGATCAACTTTGGAAAAAAAGCAGAGCATAACTTTCACAGTTTTTAAGCTCAGAAGAGACTATTAAAATCACGACATACTCTAATCTCTTTAACATGCTGTAGAACCTTATCAGTTAATTCTACATAGTATCTTTGTCTCCTATTTAAATTACAACACCTTTCTTAGAAAGCCATGTAGGCTGTAGGATTAAAATCTCAGTCTGTAGTTGGTGCTTGATTTTGTTTCAGAAGTAGAACTATAGATAATATGATTCCTTTTATGTGTCTGCAGACAATGACACAGCTGAAAAGCTCCAGCTAAACTTTTCCCCTCTCTGAATATTACAATGCAGTTCTGCAGTTCGTTCTTTGTAAGTTGTGCTCTGATAGTAAGCCAGGATTTGGGAAAAAAACTAGGGACATTTCTTGCTACATTTCTCAATCATCAGAATCTGTTTAGAGTTGCTTTGAGACCTCTGAATAATGTTTGCAACGATATAAGAGGAGTAAAAACAGTTACAAGGAGTCTTCTCTTAAATTTACTGGGAGGTAAATCTTAATATGCTTAAGGTAACTTTAGAGAGCTAAAGTAATCAGATTTTTCCTTAAGAATTTAGATTTGCAGGGGCTCTCCACTATGCAATTTTTCTGTCTTGGTGAGTGCATTGTCATAATTTTCTAAAGAGCAAATTTTGAAGGCAAGGCATCTTTAATGTTCAAGACTGTTTCTATAGTACTATATATTTAAACTGGCTAACAGTAAATCAAACACAGAGCCCTCGCTTTGGCCAGTTATTCATGAAGAAATAATCTTGCAAAAATCACTAGTTCGTTTCTACCTGCACCTTCAGAACAGAATAAAGTTGTAATAATCTGTATGCAGCTTTATTATCTTGAAAAGATGTTATTAATGTGTTTTATTTACATATCTATAGTACAGGAACTCTTATGGCTTCCTATGTTGTTTTTGATTTTAGTGTTTTGTTGTTTGCTTTGTTTGTTGGCTTTTGGTTTATTTGGGTTTTTTTTTAATTCAGAAAATGAGAGGCTAAAAGTGCTGAACATTCTGCCTGGGAACCTTGGCATCCCTCTTCTAATATACTCCTTTGGAAAGCTTGTGGAGTACAAATTTGCAACCTCGCTTTCTGTGGCATTCAAGTGCTTTAGGAAAACGTCTCTGAAGGCTAACTAGAGGGGACATAATATCAAAGCTGGATATATAGCCAGCCACCTTCTTAGTTTTAGCAAAACACGGTTGTTGATTCAGTATGTAACAGGTAACCAGTCTAATCAAATTGATATCTAGTATAATTTTGAAACCAGTTACCAAAAATACTTGTTCAACTAGATGCAATTTTTACGATGAGCAAAGTATAATAATGGATTTTTCAGTGTGTAGTAATATATATGTGTACATCTGACAGTTCAGAAACAAACCTAAATATGGTAAAAGCTAAAAAGTCAATAGGCTTTGCAGGTAGAATTTAAACTAGGATAATGAATAAGTGTTTATATTGAGTGAGAGAACAAAGCAGGCAATCTGAAACACTAATTGGTATAAAAATACTAAAGATACATAAGCAGAAATATTATACAGGTATATGAAATTTCAGAATGGCATCCCTAGAAGGTATATTTTGAAAGGGGAAAGGTACACTTTGGAAGTCTTATTACCTACATAGAATCACTGAGATATTTTGGGTCTTTTAAAAAGTCCAGGAAGGGAAGAAACAGGACAGTCAAACATCTTAATTGCAACAATCATTTAAATAGGCTCTGTCTTTAATTCCCTTTAGGCTGTTAATTGCATATCCACCTGATATCCAGTTCTGAAATTAGGCCTTTGTGTTCTTGATAAACTGTTCTTTTTAAATACTGAAGGAACTAGGGCTGTTTTGCATCCAAAGGTTTCTTTTAACTGGATTAAATTCCCTTCCATTATAGTGAAAGAAAAGAGGGGTTTCACCTATAGGTGAAAATTTTCTCTTTATCAGTATTCAGCCTTGCTCAGGCTAGAAACAAAAGACAAAAAAAAAATGTTGTCATTCACCTGATTCTGTGAGCTCTTACAAAGAAAGGATCTTTTTATCTGCTGCGGCTTGTTCTCAGGGTGCTTCTCTGCTGTGGGTGGCTGCAGAGCCTCCTCTAAGCTGTGTGCTGGTGGGGCGGCAGGCACAGCCAGGGCTGTGAGGGGCAGCGTAGAATTAAGGTTTGTTTTTTATATGGCTTAAATTTTATCACATATTCAAGTGCTTGTGTAGGCATGGCTGTTACACAGGATGTACCCATCTGGGTTCCAGTATCTTCATAAAGATTGGCAGAAGTCTAAATAGCAGTAGTGTATTTATTGTGATTCTTTTAAATGTGTCTTTCTGCTTTTGCAAGGTTGATGTGAAAATATGTATTTTCTTTTAACAAAAGTTAGCAAATAGCATGTGAACGTGGGAAAAAAAAAAAAAGAATGCTAGTTGAGGCAAACACAGAAGCAGTCATGGATGGGGATATAATTTAGTGTTACTGTTTTCCAAGTCTGGATTTCTTAAAAACATTTAAGAAACCTGTCATCTATATTCTTCTCTGCAGTGGATTCTGTTCTCTGATAATTACCCAGGGACAGTATTTGTATATTGAAAGATGTTTACTGCGTTTCTTTCCTCTGGAAAGTTTTAGTCTGAAAACATAGACACAGAATGAGAGATTAACAGTTTCAGTATCTATGCTGTTTAGAAAAATAGGGTCAAATTACACTTGTTCATATTGCTGGCTGTCCTTAGCTTAACATTGCTTCAAGATAGTGCTGAAATTTTTGGACTAAAAATATCCACAATAGCTGACAACTACATGGAAACAAACCTATAAGGTTGTTTTATGTAACACTGAAAGGGAAAGAAAAGCCAACAAACCTGGGCTGAGAAGGAAACTTTCCATCAGTCAGCAGAGCAGACTTTTAGGTTTCAGCTCTTGAGTTTTATGTTTACTGCCACCCCTAAATATATGCATGAGTACCTGGAGAATATCACCAGTCAGGAAGCACACAAATATGCAAGCATTCTGGTCATCTAGAAGAAATTTTATAGCTCTTTACCTAGCCAGAGCTCACTCTGAGGGAAGGCCAGAGCACAGCTCAGAGCTACATTTCAGCGTAGTTTTTGGATTTGTGACAGGGCTATGTAAGCTTAAACATCTTAAAATTCATATTAAAGAAAAATGGGAAATTCATGGGGGTAGGAAAGAAACAGAACGTATTTGTTGAACTTGAGCCAGTAGGTACAATGTAATGGTCTTTATTTTGAGATAGAAAAGTAGTAACCATCTATACAATGAAACTCATTCTGCAGGCAAAATGTGTGTTTGGATCTAAGGTTCTGTCATTACCTTGTCTTTTGATAATATCTAACCTTCTTTATGTGCTTTTAGTTCTCCTACTGTTTGGTGCCAGCTGTTCCTCACTGCTTTGGTATGTGGAGTAGGACTCTATGGTCAAACAAGACACAATATTGTGATTTCAAATACCTTTTGCTTCAAGGACTAATTAAGCATCAAGCTTTACCTTTGCTTCTTATGATGCAAACTGCAAGAACATGAGTTTGTTGCAGCAAGGAACTTCCTTGGCTTGGCTGTTAAGCATTACATAATTTCACTGCCTGTATAAACTGGTTTTTTTTCCAATTGATTTTTGATCAAATAGAGCTACTATTTACCTAACTCATACAAATATTTTGTCCTTTGCAGTAGTTTTCTCTAGAATATCACCTTAAGAGATTAGTGTTATTTTCAAATGCTTTTATGTTCTGGGCTCACATCTGATCATCTGACATTAATTTTCCAGAATGCAGGAGCTGATATAAAAGGAACAATTTCTCACTCCAAATACATGGCAAACTCACTCCCTTAATTCAATGCTTGTATTTAAAAAATGCCAAACCCATTCAGAGTAATTGCGTGTGCTATTTGTGCTACAGAGAGAGGAGGAGAGTTAATTCTCTCAGATGAACTGATTGTAACAAATGTTAGTCATGAGCTTACTGTTTATCTCAGAGATGCTTGAATACTACAGTGTTGCAGAGAAATACTATGTAAAATAGGAGAGTTTACTCAGAACTTGCAAGGCAGCCCTAAAGTATCTGAAATAACTCAGAGAACAGCACTTTCCTATCTGTGATCAAGCCTCAGTGCAGTAGTTTCTATAACCCACAAAGCTAAGGCATTTACTCCTGTGCCTGATGTTATTAAATAAAATTGCATGAGAATATCAATGTTGCTTTCATTTGGCACTGATGTGTAAGAACTTAAGACACATGGCACAAACATGAAGTGATTTCTGACAATGTTTTTTATATGTGGTTTCTTACAATGATTTTCCAGTTACAAGATATTTTTTCCTCTCTCACAAATCAAGGAATGAGAGAACATGATGGCTGACACCAAGAAGATTTCCTGTTTATTTTCCAGACCATGGATACTCTCTAGAAATTTTAAGTGGAATCACAGAATGCTTTGGCTTGGAAGGGACCTTAAAAGTCATGTAGTCCAACCCTTCTCTTTCCTATAATGAGGAAAACATTTCCCTTCCACTCCACTACTTTATTTCTATAATTTCCTTCCTCTAAAGCATTGTTAGATAAATGAGAAATGTGTAGCTGGCTAAGGTTGAATTGCTGCCCATAGTGATATCAAGAAAAATCAGACAGCAAGTTTTCTATGACTGTTCAGGATCAAACTGAAAAAAAACCCCTCAGATTTGGGATTAGAAAGGAAATCTTCACCTTCTCTCACCTTCCCAGAGTGTGATTGGTGAAGAGATGGGGATTTAAATTATTTTACAGCTCTTGAAAGTCTGAGGTACATCTCAATTTCTTCAGTCCTGTGAGCAGTCTCATTCTCCCTGCTTTTTTTAAGGGAATAATGTGTTGTTGATATCCTCTTGGGTATCTCGGTCTTCCCTCCATCACAATGCAATGTCTGAAATACTCATCCCATACTGAAAGTCTTGCTTGTTATAATGGGCTTAAATATGTTCATATAACAGTGTTCTCATGGATGCTCTGGTGCTAACTGTTGCCCTTATGGCATTGGCTGTCTTTAGTGACCACAGTTCTGTGACAGTCTTGTGTATTTGTATAATTCCAAATTACACTCAATGTGTAATTAAATTACCTGTGATGTAGTTTTGCCTTCTGAGCACTGTATGCTTGGCATGACATGTAAAACCAAATCTCAGGCACACTGGGTGTCCAGGGCCAGCATCACTTTCCCTGACACTGTACATTTCTCTGTGAAGAGGACCTCTGTGAAAGCACTGCTGCAGGAACTTCTTGCTGCCAGTCTGCTTGCCCAAGTTGATGCAGACCTGGCAGATGTGGTGGTGCTGGCCAGTGTGGTTCCCCAGTGGCTCAGAGCGGGCCCCCACTGCTTCACTTCCCCACAGAGCACATCGCTTCACCCCATAGTTGTAACCTGCTGCTCTAGACCTGTGTGTAGTTGTTGCATGGCTTTTTAGCCAGTTGCCTTGCTTTTATTTTCCAGGTCATGCACTGAATTTTGCTTCATTTTAGAAAACGGGCAGCAAGCATATGAAGAGGTATTTTTTACTGCTAATGTCAGCACAGATGGGAGCACAATCTCCCTGAGAAATCTACTTTGGATGTATTCCACTAAATGTAGTGAGTGAGGGCATTCTCAGGAGAATGCAGTTTGTATGATTCATACTCAGTCGAAAACACGGGGCTCATGTACTTATATAGGTTTTTAAAGGAAAATGACTTGTCTATCCTAGACACGTGCTCAGTGAGGCCAGCCAGTTGCTGGGCCATGGTCTGTGCACATGAATTGATCCTCATACATTTTGTCAGTTGCATACGAGTCAAAAACTTGTCCATGAATCTTTTGATTTGTCACATTACAAAAGTCTCATCTTTGCAGCCTTATCATAACAAAGATACCCAGCTGAATAAGAGTTGTGGGAGCAGGCCCTTTGTATGAAAACAAAATTCTAATACATATTCTTTATTCTTCAAAATCTTTAGTAATTACATCCTGAATTATGCATGCTTAAAAGGATTTTTTTTTTTAGCATATGAAGATCTAATAGCAAGAAATTAATAAAACAAAATCATTTCATCTTGATAACCAGTTTTAAAAATTATCAAGACACACAGTTTCTGTGTCATGAAGAAATATCCCGAAGGGAGTTGATGGATACAAATAAATCTCATCAAAATTGTAAGGAAGTTGGTAATGAACACTGGGTGGCTGAAAATCTTTATTATCTCTAGATCTAATCTTTATTATGTCAAGATTCTGTGGCATCAGGAATAAATCAAGAGTGAATCCAATTTGACTTTAAAATAGTGGGTTTTGTATACTACAGGGCAAATCTTATAATCTAAGAAAACTGAGAAAAATAGGCTTTTTGTACTTTTAAAAATGCAGTTAGTGACAGATGCAAGGTTTAAGGAAACGACATGTTTTTTTTCTGCTTGCACCAAAAACTTTCCTAATACAATTCCAATGATCTGCTTGCTTTTGCTGTGTCTGAATAAGACTGAATTTATTTATTTATTTTTTTTTTTCTTTTCAATTATGAAGAAGCAGAATATGGAGAATACTTCATTGTGTAAAAACAAATCAGAACATGTGACTGCTTGATTTTTCTAAAATAGTTAAACGTGGTGAGTAAATCCACTGTCTTTTCCCCTGGCATTGATTCTTGGAGCCTACAAATGTTGAAAAGAAGGGAAGGTAGAGGTAAGGCTGATGGACAGTTACCATCTAATCCTGACAGATGTCCTGTCCAAGCTCCACCGAGGAGAGACTGAAGGGTATTATCATTGCCCTGAATTAAGTTAAATCCATGGCACCAAATGTTATGTATATAATGTACAACGGTTGGATTTCACCATCACCTCTTATCTAATGTGTCCATTTTCTTTCTTGCCCTCCTCTTAGAGGACTTTTTCTGACCTTTGTGTGTGTGTGTTTTCCATGGAGGTGTGACTTAGCTGATTAAAGCCATGGCATGTCTTGCTTCTCTGCTATGAACCCATGACTGAAAGGGCAACTAAAAGCAGCATTGTAATCATCAGATGCTGTTAGGAGTTTGCCAGATTTTGGAGTGCTTGATAAGACAATGTGCTGGGTCTGTCGTTTCCAGGTGCAAATGAATTGAAAGTAAGAGACACACCAGAATAGAAGCTCTTTTTCTTTCTAATTTCTGTTCTTTTCTCTCCTTTGCTGTGTGGGTTTGTTTTGTTTTAAAGAAGTAGTACTGATTTCAACTGACTATAATTTTCTGTCCTAAAGGGACACTTATTGCCCTCTTCAACATAAAGTAGAAGGGGCTTTCCCTTATGAAAAAAATTCAAAATCTCTAAAGACTGTAGGTAAAAACAATGGAAAATGAAAATTGTTTACTGTTACGCTCAATTTTTTTTTCACCTTTTTCCTAGTTATTTAAGATCTTAGAATCAAAGCATTTTAATTTTCACTATGAAACCAAATAGTCAATTTTCAGTTCTTAATCCAGTGTTATACACTGTCATACTCAATAAATACTTTTGACCCCTGTTCTCTAACAAAATTAATACTTTCCCCTGGTCATATGACAGGGAAAAAAAAAAGTCTCTTGAGTGTTTGGGGAATCACCTAACCACTTGGATGTCTGCCTGATTGGTGGCCTACCCTGGATTCTTCCATAAACTTACTATGGAGAGCAGCCATTAACATTATACCTCTGACTAACAAGAACATTTTCTTGAATACCAGCAAATGTTACATGTTCTCAACTAGAAGTCAAATGTGCCTATAACATCTTTCTCCCACCCCTAATCAGAGACCAAGATGTCCTCTATCTGCAGGAAGCTCCTCTAATATACATTTTCTTAAATGGAGCAGACGTAAAGCATGATCAAAGACTTTGCTCTCCACTAGTTGGAACATGGGCATAAGCATGTCACATAAATTTGAGGGATTCTGCTTTCAGTTTGGCAAAATTAAAGCTGTGCATCATGCTATATGTGATGAAACAAGCTCAGCTATGTGGCTAAAGCTAGTTTTCTGTGCCATTTCAAGTGGACTAAATAGTACGTTTCAGCTGGAGTTGCATTTTAAATGTGTAGAGCTCAGAGGGGCTGCTTATGCAAGCACTGCAAGGGTAAATAAATGCATGGAAATATCACCACAAATAGCTAGCTTCTTGAAATTTAGTATACATGTAATTCCTAGGTTGTTTCTTTCTTTCACTAGTAGTGAAGAATAATGAGCTTCAATGACTGTGGGAACCTGCAAGTGAAACAGAACTGCAATATTTTGCAAAAAACCCCAATATTAACAGGATAATGGGGGATCACACTTGAGGGGAGAGGAAGTGAAGATCTACCAATGTGACTACTTCAGTGACAAAGCATTATGTCTAGACTCATTAAATGACCCCCTTTCTGCTTCTTGTTCTTGGCTAGAACTGAGGTGTCATATGAATGTTTCATTTTGCCTGTGAACAATTATATTTATGAATTCTGAGAGCAGATCCAAAGTGCAGGGGCCGCTGCATGCAAAAGTCACAGCTGTTTTCCCTTTAGCTGAATGACATTGAAATACAGCTGAAGATCCCCATGACCTACTGTTCCTCATACAAGCTGGGATGAAGGGAGGACAAGCAATAGCAGTATCACTGTGGAAAACAGTTATCCTGGAGATAGCCCCCCACCTGATGTGGGCAAAATTGATAGAGTTCACTCCCTTAAGGTCTTGCTTAGCTTTAACTAAAAATAAACTCAGCTGTGAGTAGAAAAGATCTGCAATGTGGCTTAAAAGGTAGCTTGTCTTCTTGATCAGTACTAAGAGCACATTTCTGCAACAGGAGTAAAGTAGTCTTAGTTCTGTCATTCTTAAAGTCTAATTCAGAGTGGATATTATAGTTGGTGCTGCCATATTTGCACTGATAGTTCCATCTTCACTTAATGGTACTGTATATGCATTGGGTCAGCATGGGTTTATGAAAGGCAGGTCCTGCTTGATTAACCTGATCTCCTTCTATGATGAGGTGAGATGCTTAGTGGATGAGGGAAAGTCTGTGCATGTTGTCTGCTTGGACTTCGGTTAAGCCTTTGACAACATTTCCCATAGCATTCTCCTGAAGAAGTTGGCTGCCCATGTCTTGGATGGGTGTACTCTTTGCTGGATAAAAAATCGGCTGGCTGTCTTGGCCCAGAGAGTGGTGGTGAATGGAGTTAAATCCAGTTGGCAGACAGTCACAAGTGGTGTTCTCCAGGGCTCAGTATTGGGGCCAGTTCTCTTTAGTATCTGTACCAATGTTCTTGATGAGGAAATTGAGGGCACCCTTAGTAAGTTTTCAGAAGACACTGAGTTGGGCAGGAGTGTTCATCTGCTTGAAGGTAGGCAGACTCTACAGGGGGATCTGGACAGGCTGGATCAATGGTCCAAGGCCAGTGGTATGAAGTTCAACAAGGCCAAGTGCTGGGTCCTGCATTTGGATCACAACAACCCCATGCAACACTACAGGTTTGAGGAAGTGTGTCTGGAAAGCTGCCTGGTGGAAAATGACCTGGGAGTGCTGGTTGACATCTGGCTAAATATGAGCCAGCAGTGAGATCAGGTGGCCAAGAATGCCGACAGCATCCTGGGTTGTATCAGAAATAGTATGACCAGTAGGAATAGGGCAGTGGTTTTCCCCTTGTATTTGGCACTGGTGAGGCTGCACCTCAAATACTGTGTTCAATTTTGGTCCCCTCACTACAAACAAGAAGGACATTGAGGTGCCGAAGTGCCCCCCAAGGAAGGGCAATGAATCTTGTGATGGGTCTGGAGAACAATGAGGAGGTCTTATTTGGAGTGGCTGAGGGAACTGGGGTTGTTTAGCCTGAAGAAAAGGAGGCTCAGGGGAGACCTTGTCACTCGCTACAACTACCTGAAAGAAGGTCATAGAGAGATGGGGATCAGTCTATTCTCCCAAGTAACAATCAATAGAGAAGAGGAAATGGCCTTAAGTTGCACCAGGGGAGGATCAAATTGGATACTAGGAAAAATTTCTTCACTGAAAGGGTTGTCAAGCACTGGAACAGGCTGCCCAGGGAAGTGCTGGAGTCACCATCCTTGGAGAGATTTAAAAGATGCATAGATGTGTCACTTTAGGAATGTGTTTTAGTCTGACACCTGGCAGTATTGGGTCAATGGTTGGACTTGATCTTAAAGGTCTCTTCCAACCTAAATGGTTCTATCATTCTATATATGTATATGCATATGCATAGTATTATCTATGTATAGTCTCGTTATATCTGTTCTGTGTGGTAAGACTGGTGAAGAATGATAACATTATGCTTTAGGATCAAATTATGTGTTCTTTTTAGCAGGATAAGCAACGAATCACAAACAAATATTTATATTCTGCTAAATCAGGACAAACATGAATGTCCCACTGGTGACTGTTTATGAGCTTGTTTTAATAGTTTCCTGTAGCAGCCAGCTCAAAATCTACTAACATTGTTCCAAAACATAGAATCCTTATTCACTGCTGCTTTGTAGTGACATACATCTGGGTAATGTGGGTGTAAAATGTTATTATTCTGTTGTGGGAGAGCTTTACACCCACTTTTTGCTGGTGTCAATGACTACATATGCTAAGAGGTAAGCATTGAATCAAGCCTTTAAAATAAAGTTCAATAAGCAGATTAGGCAGAGTTGTCAGAGAAATCTGAGCTGCAGTGCTGCTGTTAATGCCAGAAATCATGATGTATTGTTAAAAAAGCAAATGTTAATTGGACAATTAAAAAGCCCATTTAAGATATTAAGAAAAGCCTGCACAAAAGCTTTAATTTAAAGCTGAGTGTTTCAACTGAAACCATGCCTGCCTTGAAATGAAATGTGGAAATTCACATATATATGGTTTGTAAATATATATACACAGGTGTATATATACACATAAACATATATATACACAAATGTATATAAACAACATATACATGTATCTGAAATGAGATTGTAGTGAGGTGAGAGTTGGTCTCTTCTCCCAATTAAGAAGTAATAGAAGAGGAAATGGCCTCAAGTTGCACCAGAGGAGCTTTAGATTGGATATCAGGAAAATTTTTTCACTGAAAGGGTTGTCAAGCTGGATCAGCCAGCCCTGTATACACCATATATATGTATGTATATATATGTATATGGGCATATATATATGCATGCCCCATATACACCATATATGTGTATTTATGGGTGTAAATATACAGATATTTACAGGCCTCAGACTTATAATTGGGTGCTACTGCAGTGCAGTTTACCTTCTGTGCTTACAAATATGTTGGCCTGTTAGAAATGCTGAAGCTGGGTGGTGCTTCAGTCTTCCCATGGGCTGAGAACAATTGCTATACTCAGACTGAAACATCCTGCCCTGAGCTGGCCCTTTCACCCTGTGTTTACTAGGAGGTTAGCCCTACTGAGTTAGAGTAATAAGATCTCCAAAGCTATTGAAAGGACCTTAGTAACCTCAAAGAGAAGCTGGTCTGAAGTGGAGTAGTTGTGATCCTCTTGCTCTTAATGAAGTAAAACCATTCTGCTCAGACTGACTCACTGACAACACTATTCAATAGTTACTTCATATGATATGGTTTTTATGTGATTATTTTCCTGTATCACAAGGCATACAACGCAGTGTCATTTAAATATAGTTAACAGGCTGTACAATATTTATTCATTAGAAAAAGCACTGTGCACTAAAAGAAGTGAAAAGAAAGATACTGCAATATTATGGTTGATTTTAAAGATCAAACAAAGAAAAGCAGAAAAAAAAGATGGGAAATATCTGATACACTGCTTCAGTGACTACAAAATTAGTCTCTGCTGTCAGATGAACCTGGAAAGCAGGAGCACCTTAGGAATCTTGGATGATGCAAAGAGAAAACAATTCAGCTTGTCTGCACTGATGACCCAGTGAAATGCCTCTGCATGTGAGAAGAATGGATCAGAATGTTAGAACTGTATTTTAAAATTTCATTTTCTGGGAAATGTAAATGAACTTTGCATATGGAATCAGTCTGAGCTATATGAACTAGAGCACAATCCATGAACTGGGAGGGAGAACTGAACAGGAAGAACAAGGTCTGGAGTGATCTAGTACTCCTGAATATTATGTGAACAGTTCTACAAAATACTGACTAGACACATCTAAGATCTTAGTGATCATAAAATACAATCCCATTGAGAGGTGGAAAATGCTTTTGAAATAATGAATTATTAGTGTATTGTTGGACCTAAAAAGAGTCGTTGGGTTTTAAGGAAGATTAAAATGGAAATTTGTTCAGAACAGGAATACTCATTGTTACTACAAATCAACTGTACCAAAGTCAGAGGTCTTTTCCAGCCTCAGTAATTCTATTCGATTCTGCTCTGGCAGGTGGGTTGGACTAGATGATCTCCAGCGATCCCTTCCAACCTCTATCATTCTGTGATTCTGTGAAAGATTTTCAAACAGATATTCAATGAAAATCAAATATTTATGACTGGAAAAGAGGGGGGAAATAGATAGTTCCTGTTTGCACCAGTCCTTTGCTTGCCACAGAAGGTGACCAGAAACAGGACTTCACAGATTTTTGGTCCAGTCCAGCATATTGAATTGTATGTATCTTTAAAATGCCTTTTCAGAATTCAGAGTATTATGCTCTATAGATTTTGATTCAGATGCATTTCAGCATTTCTTCTTATTTTGTTTAGTAAGCAGTCACAAAAAAAGATGCAGTTTCCAGTTTCTAGAGTGAGGTGTTTTATCAGTGCTACAGGATGAGACACTAAGTGCCTAAACAAAATATTTATGTAATATAGTTTCCTCTTAGAGCTTCAGAAAACAGTTTTCTTTTTAATTATAGAAGTAATTGAACCATAGTAAATATAAATCTTGTGCTCAAGGAAGAATGTCTTAAGTACTGTTAATGCTTTGCTTTATTCTTGCTGTGTGATACAGGACTCCAATTATGGAATTTTGCTACTATGTTATAATAACTATTGTTTTTCGATAATGAATTTATTTGTTTCTGCTTTACAATTGTGTTAATGAATATTTTTTTTTTGAATCATATTAGTGAAATGGACAATTGAATGTTGGTTTTTCACTATGTATCGCTGTCCAGATAACTGTATCTACAACAGTTAAGTGCTTGTTGTGACTGGAATGTAATCTCAGTGGTCTTGGTTCTGTTACCGCCATAGAGCTTTCACTTCATAATGGCTACAGAGACTAATCTTGAGTTAAGAGCCAAACATTTTTTCCTCTGCATTACTGCAGTGGTGTTTAGATTTGTGGCTTTTAATGTCAAAAGGAAATTATAGCTCATGCATGCCTTTCCAGGCATAGTAGCTCATGTAGGGGACATTAGAGTGACTTAGAGGAAGTCTGGAATCAACCCATCATAATTACAAAGAAAAGCAAATCTTTTACCCGCCATAATTATCCTATATTTAAGAAATTAATAATTGATGGTGAAATCTTGGGGCTTGTGTTTTTGTGAACTAATGATGGGGAAAAAGTAGCCTTATTACAGACTACTCCTGTGAGTATGTAGGGAACATCTATTTCTTTTTCCCCCAACTATCTGCACTGGCATGTGCACAAGGTTATTTGTGCTTACGTACAGTATTTAATTCTCATCCTTCAGACTTTGTCACCCAGTGAGGGAGCAGAAACAATACTCTGACACTTACATGACACTGCAAACATCACAAAAGCTAATAAGTATTCTAAGGTAAAACCAAAGTATAACTCTCAAAACTATGGCCTGCAATTTTTAACAATTAGGACGGATATTAGTAAACCATTTTGCACACAATTTCTGACTGAAAAAAGCTAAGTTAATCATTTATTCACAGTGAACAGTTTGCCTAGTAACAGTTGTAATCCTGTACTCCTGTACTTGTGTTGTCATAGTCACAATTCAAATGAGATGTTTGCATTATGACTAGCTATGGATCCAAGTTTTAGGTTTAAATTCCTGGTGGTGTTTTGTTTGACTGTTTAAGCCTTGGGCTTTATGTTACAATAAACTGGAAAAAATGTACTAGTAAAGGTAAAAATTAGGATATTAATCTAATGATATTATGGTTCGCAGGTTTCATATTTACAGCTGAAAGACCTTAAAAGTTTCCTCCTTCCCTTCCTTCACTTCTTCCTTTTTCTTTCCTTTTATTCTAGCAGTTGCTTCAGGCTCCTACGTCATCACCTCACATAATATTTTCTGAGAAAAATACATTTCAGCTGCTGGCATAAAGGATACTTGACTGGAGAATGGTCAATCCAACTGAATTTTGCATTGATTACCAATTTCTTTTATCGCTAATTTATAATCATTTTAAGTAATGTAAATATTTCCCCACAGAAGTAATATTCTTTTCAATTTCTCTGAAGACATAAGAATTATTGGGTGACTCCTGCAGAAACTGCCAGCAACTTTCACCTTTGGCAGCTAGTATCTGACTAATACCTGTAATGCAGAGAGTTTACTCCTAGCATAAATTTCATGCTGTTCCCAGGTTTTTTGCTCTCTACCTTCTTCCTCCTGTGTACAATTGGTTGTCTCAGCAGCCATGAAAAAAACCCACTTCTTTATCTCCTCAGAACAAAATGCAAGTCTGCTTTATCACTGAAAGTTCACTTTTTGAATATGAAAGTGTGAAAAACCTGCCTTCTCAAACAAGTTTCTTTCTGAGATAGAAAATATCTCTTAACAGTTATTTGCACTCCTCAAGCAAACAGAGTAGCAATATGGCTACCAAAATTTCTCCCAGAAAACTACCTGTTCCTTTAGAAACACAACTAGAATTGCTAAATATCACATAACTAGACTTCATAGCAACGATTGTCATCACAGGGACAGAGGATAAAGTTTTCCTTGTTTTATATGTTATGTAGGTCTTTACTGGAAAACTATACAGCAGATAGCTGGATATCAATAGGAGAGATACTAATTCAGAATAAATCAGAAACAGTGAGTATCTAGACATTTCATTGAAAAGATTTTGAAACACCTTGGAAACATGATTATCTCCAACTATTTGTGACTGCATTTTTGAGACTGACATATGGTTAACATAAATTATTAATAAAATTAGAATTACCTTCCTATTGCTTCCTTATCATTGGCTAAAAATAGATGGAATTTCAGTTGCAAGGAAGCAAGCACCAATGCATTTCCATTTGTCAATAAAAGAGAGTTGGATATATCCTTATATATACATCATACAATACTAGTATATAGTTATATAATGACATAAACTGTTACAAGACCTAGGAAACCAGGAAATTTGGTTTCAAGGATAGTATGTTATGTGTTCTTTTAATGTAAACCAGCAATATTTAGAAACATAATATATTAATGCCCCAAACAGACCAAAGTTGGGGGGGTGGGGGGTGGGGTGGGGGGTGGAGAAGAAATGCCTGCAAAAGCTGTTTCTTCTGAGTCTGTGCCTCCCAACAGCTTCCGGTCAATTTATCAGAAAGTACATTAGAAAAAGGTTAAAAGAGCAATAAGAACTCTAAGGAGACAGGAACATGAAAACCCAAGCAAACTACTATTTCCAAAAATCTAAACCAGAAGATCCATAGCTCCTTGTTAATGTTAATAATCCCACACACAATAATGAAAAGATAAATTAAAAAGCTTTGAGCTTTGCCAGGAAGAATGCTTCAGATAGTGACAGTTTCTTGGTCTACGGTGAGAAGTATAGATTTCCAGACTTTGCCACAGCTATGTTCCAGAGTACACTTAGGCATTAGCTCACTAGCTGCTGCTGACAACAGATGGCAAAGTAACAGAAAAGGTCTTAGAAAATGACTGTACATGTCCAAATGCAAAATCCAATTTTTTAGAAGACTTTCCTGTAATTAGGCAAGATGTAACGGGCTGCCTTTGCTTTTGCTTCAAACCGAAGTTCTTATGAAAGAGGAAAAGCCTCACTGTCCCAATTATATTGTAACACTGTATTCCTATGTAAATTCTTACATACATGCTATATATAGACTATAGAAAATACACTTAATGACAGACATGCAATTACCATTTATACTGTATTTTATGTGTTCAGGATAATCACTAACCAAAGCAAATGCAGTATATTATTGAATTCTGGTGTGATCTTGATAAGCATATAACTACGTGGTTTTAGGTATAATTATGCTTCCTTAAACTCTGCTAATCTGCAATAAAATATCATTTAAAATTCAACGTAGAATTGAGTCTACTAATTTTATTCTTGTTTCCAATCCACAGCTGGGACCTAAACTGGCGTATATTTTACACTGCTTGCATTTCATTGACCACAGTGGTGTTGATTTATGACGTGATACGATTTCTATAGTTTGGAATAATATGTTTTCAAGATTGATATCTGGCTGAAAAGTCTGACATGCTGTAAGAAAGAACCAAGCGAGGAAGAAAGGATAGTATCTGTACCATTTAATTCCTATTGGCATTATCTTGTTCTGTGCTTCTCAGAAGAAAAAAAATAGTGTGGTAGTATATTCTGCTCGATGAAAACAAAGAAACACCTAGGAGTTCCCTTCATGTTACTGAATACTGAATGGTCACAATACTTGTTACTATTATTACAGACAGCAAACATGGTTTTATATAAGTTATTACTTGCAGTGTGTGCATACAAACATATCTATGCATCTTCTAACACCACAGTGAGTTTCCTAATTTAGGTGATTAAAATTTAAGAAATTGAAGTGCTAAAATTCTTACAACAGTGTCATTTTCTGTTCAGTTCAGAATCCTGCTGGGGTACCTCAGAAGCACTGTCACGCAGGTATTGCTGTACTGCCTCTGCATCGCACCAAGAAACATGGTTTTGGTGAAAATTGGTAAGGACATATTATGAGTTTTCACAGTGCTGGTGCCCTGATAAACTAGGGTTGCAGAGGTAAGAGGCCTTTGCCGTCCAAAGCCAAAAGTATTTGTCACAGTAACAATTACAAATGTGGATGGAGAGGGCCACATTTGAAATGGGACTTTAAGAAGGACATAGCAAGAACTAGGCAAGAAAAGGAAGAGTAAACTGTAAGCAGGAGGTCACATAGGGTGGGAGAACTTCTGGACTGAAAATCTGAAAGTCTGCTCATAGATTGGGTGAAAAAGGAGCAGACATACTACATACACGTCATAAGACAAGTAATTTGCTAACAAAACATAAATTAGAGCTGCAAGGAAATGACAATTTTCTTACTAAAACTTTTCATTATTCTTCAGAGGCTGTGTTAAAAACTTTAAATTTTCAAATCAGTATGGGTTTATTTTGGCAGAAGTAGAAGCTGTGTTTTTCTGCATTTTTCTGTGGAAAGCATAGTTGTTGGTGATAAAAATCTTCAGGCTTGTGGAAAACACTGGGCGTAATCAGATGTGATCTGGCTTGAAAATGAGCAAAGAAGAGTGGGGCACACAAAGTTAACTGCTATGGGGTTGACTGGTATCTTGAACTTCGGGACTGGCAGTCCTGTAGCAAACTGCCCTATTCTTCCACATACCCCCAAAAATGTCAATTCCACTGAATTCCACCTGCAAATACCAGCCATGGAGGATGTTTATTCTCTTAGTTTTCCCACTAGTTCATCTAAAACAATTCTGCGAACTTTACATTACTTCCTATTATGAGAGAAACTACGATGTTATTTCCACTTAAACCCAATCAGCTGTTTTTAATTATTCAATGCAATTAAGCAGAACTACTGATTAAAACCTCACATCAGCCCAAGTGCAGTCCTTTTAAATAAAAACTCTAGTCCAATATCCTGAACATTTTGAAAACATTCCTGATTGTTTTGTGCGGGTGGAGTAAGGTTGTGTGTTTCGAGAGGCACATACGTTGTAGTCGATTGGTTTGGGCAGGTAATGCAGGGGAAGTCAGAGCTATATCCATCAGGAATTTACTTAGCTTGTTCAGGTGTTCTTGCATGTGTGCTGACTTTATATGCTATGTATATTTTATAACCATATTTAATATGCATTTGACATGTGTGTGCATCTAACATTCTATGCATATGGTGTACGTGCACGTGAATATTTGTCCTTGACAAGTAATTTAATGGGAAGCTGTGCTCCCAACTCCATTTGATCTTTCTCACCCTGTTCAGAAGGTTTCCAGAAGAATCTTTCACCTTTACTACTTTTAATTTTGCTTCCTAAGCAAATTAAATTACAGAGCCAGTTGTGATGTGTGTCTCTCGGTTACTACATAATATCTTTTAAAGTAACTGGGAAATTCCAACAATTGAAGAGAGGACTAACAGTATTATACACGCTCCTAGATACTTCATGAAAATGGACACATGGGTAAAGAGGACATGTTAGAGAAATGACTCACTTTCAAAGCATGATGGAAAATGTCCTGGATGCTCTATGATCTAACCAGACCTTGGTCCTGTAAACCTGTGTGAACTGAGCTTTACATCCATATAAAATAAATTTGCAGATTGTTGTGTTGGAACTGACTTGTACTGTAAGTGAGATAAAATGTAATTAGATTTGTTCATGAAACCTAATTTTTTTAAGTTATTCAAACTAGGACTTTTCCTCATAGTAGAGGTCTATAATTTGGAGGAACTAAGAGGTTTGCATATTGCAACAGTATGAAAAAAATGTCTTTCAGTATTTTATCATACTTAGAAGAAAATTACTTTCAGGCAGGAGTAAGTTTGACAGGTAAAAATCTCTTGAAGTCAGCAGTAACTGAAACCAGGAAATTATAAAGGAAATGCTTAAGCTGTCATAACTCGGGAGTTCATCTGTAAAACCTCTGTATTAAATACTCTTAAATTACTTGGTCTAGAGACCTTATGGGTTTCAGCTGCTCTTGCAATTTCCAATCTGTCAGACGAACAGGTTTTCTACTGCTGGAACTAATGATAAAATCTCAGAAGTGTTTAATATTACTTTTTCATGATGTCCTCAAACAGTGTAAAGTTACAGATTATGGGTATGGCTTCTCAGAAACACCATGTCTTCTCTTATATGCTAGCCCCACTGTATACCAAAATTACCATGATTTCATATGTTTACTAGTTTTGGTCCTTCAGAAGCCTTTTGCAAACACACATCCCTCACATATTTTTCACTCTGTCCATAATCCAGTGTTAGTTTTCCTATTTTTAAGGATGTTCTACTGTCCTCAACTCATGATCATTGCATCACATCAGCGGAGCATCTCCACTATGTATTTATTCCAGAGTGCTGTTGATGTTAGAAGTCCTGCAGCACTTCTGGGTTGCCAAGCTTCTTTCTGCCAGAGGCCTAGCTTCCTCACTGTGAGAACGGCTGTCTCCTTTGCAGGGTATGGTCTGCACGAATGCTCACAAAAGACGAGCTATTCCATGGCAACCCTCTGCTTTACCCCATGGTAAACGCGTGGTAGGTATCCTTCAGGTAAATTCTATTTTAAAGCCTTTCATTCACCCTGGATCAAGCTCACTCACACCACGGTTAGAGGCTAACGCCCGGTGAAGCCGCGTTGTAGCTTCCACTTCTCGTCCCCGAGAGTACTGTCGGCTGGCAAAAGACTCGGGCAAAAGCCGTTTAAATTCTCCCTCTCCTGAGGCATCTCTCGGTGCAGCACATCACGCGTAACTCCGGAGGGACAGACTCGCCCCCGCAGACGCGGCGTCAGCCTCCCCGGTAACTCCCGAGGGGGCTGAAGCAGACCCAGGCCCCGAGACGTGCGAGGTACGTGTGACGCGGCCGCCCCGTTTCGGGCCAGTGGTAGGTCGGGCGGTGGCCGCCCGAGGCGAGCCCCCCGCCAGCCGCCTCTCCCCGGAGCAGCCAGTAAGGGGCGCTGAGCGGCGGGTTTGGTGTGCGGAGGGAGCGGGCTGCGGATCACCTGCAGCAGCGGGGGGGGGGGGGGTGGGGGGATTCGCGTGCCCCTCCCTCCCGCGGTGATCGAGTGTCTCGTCCGGCGTGGCCGGG
>WTSP01013753.1:0-37752 GCA_025331215.1 Actenoides lindsayi | reverse complement strand
GCAGTGCCTACTATAGCTGAATTGATTACTCTCATACAGGAGCGGGCCCATCCTGTTTTAGCAACCATTGATGTTAAGGATATGTTTTTTATGGTTCCTTTACAAGAACCAGACAGAGACCGTTTTGCCTTTACTTGGGAGGTTGTACAGTATACTTTTACTCACTTACCCCAGGGATATTGACATTCACCAACAATTGCTCACTATGCATTGACCCAGGAACTTGCAAGGATTACCCCAGAGGAGGGAATTGAAATGTACCGCTATATTGATGATGTGCTAATTGGAGGACCTGATTTGGTCAGGGTAGGGCAGACCCAGGCAAAGGTTATTGGCCACTTGGAAGGTTTGGGGCTTCAAATCCCAAATGAAAAGATACAGTTGCCCTCATCAGAAGTTAAGTTTTTGGGTATCTGGTGGAAGGATGGCACAGTATACATTCCTCCTGATACATTAGTTGCCCTTGAGCAAATCAAGGTACTTGAAAACAAGAAGGAGCTACAACATGCCCTGGGATTGCTAGTATTTTGGAGAAAGCATATTCCAAATTTTTCTATCATTGCACGTCCATTATATGATCTTATGCACAAAAGGACTATTTGGGACTGGACTCCTATCCATGAGGAGGCCCTAAAGCTACTGGTCTTTGAAGCTAGAGTTTATCAGGCTCTTACACCCTTCTGGGAAGGAAGAGGGGGTAATAGAGAGCATCCATCATTCATTTAATAGACAGCCTGGACTCAACAGTGGGTGACGCCAGTTGGGATCACCATGCTTAGCCCTGACACCAGATCAACACGCCTTGGGTTGAGATGCAGAGCAGAGCTTCACCCAGCTAAGCTGAGGTGCCAGCTACATGGGCCAGTGCCATGTCACCTCAAAACCCTTTTCCAGTAGAAAGTCGCTTCCTCTTCTTCTAGCCCTGATTTTCCTGTGCACGGAGCCTTTTTCTCGGAGCTAAGGTGGAAGGAGCACGGTAGCCTTCCATCCCCGGACGCTGGGAGAGGGTGACAGCCAACCAGGACCACACCAGCAACCCCAGTAAATCTCTTCCCGTTAGCTGTGAGCAGTCGCTGCGCCTTTAATTCCCCCTCCCACCACCCTTCCCGGCTTTGCTCGCACATCCTGCCCGCCGAAACCCCACCTTCCGCGGGGCTGTACCGAGACGAGCCGGGCTGGGCTGGGCTGAAACAGGCAGGGCGGTGGCCGCGGCAGCTTCCGTAAGTCCATCCCCCCCCGGTCCCCATCCTCACCCTTATCCGACCCCCAGTACTGGTTTAGCACCCGGGGGGTGGGGGGGCGCCGGTGGAGAAACCCCCTAGCTGCTTCCCCCCGGCTCTAAGCTGCTCCAGGCTTGCTTATCCCCGCCCCCATCCCTTTTATCCGCCGGGATTTTTGCATTAGATAACGCAGCCGCAGAGAACCGGAGTCTCTTCAATCAGGGCGGCGAGTAAACTGGGTAACTGCAGCGACCCTGATGCCAACGCCGCATCTCGTCGAGGGGATGCGAGGATATAAAGAGGAGCTTGTGGGAAACGGAGGATCCTCGTCACTCGGAGGGCTGGGAAGGGCCCAAGAGCTGCTTGCGCAGTGTGGGACCCTATGGGCGGCTGTGGCTCCTTGCCCCGAGCTGACTATGCGGCAAATGCGATGTCCGGGCTCGGCCCGGCTAGATTTAAGGAAGGGAGCTCCCCCTTCCTTCGATCTCCAAGAGCAGCTGGCAAACCAGAGGTCTGCAGAGTTTTTTGGCTGAACTTCAGCAGTGATTCTGTCCAGGGAGTTTTCAGTACGCGCTAAGGTGCACCTTGTATTAGGGACCCTGCGGGTACCAGCGTGTCCCTACTCCCACCTGAGAGGGATCAGAGGTGTCTCCGATACTGGAAAGCATCATATGGTGGCTGAATGTTGCCTGGGGTGGAAAACTGACCTGGAGGCTTATCTTGTCTCAGCATGCCCTTTCTCCCCGCTGTGGAGGACCTGCTGTGTCCATTAGCATCAGCCTGGGGGAGTTGTCAGCAACCAACCCCACTGCTTGAGGCCCCGCGTGGTTCCTGTCCCATCCTGGGGTCTGAAATATTTTTCTTTGCTCTGCGCTTGCGTGACCTCCGTCTGCCACTGACGACAACCTTCACGAGTATTTTGAGCCACAGAGCTAAGAATAACTCGCACGGTGCCCATGTCTGGGCTGCACACAGCTCCCCATGTCTGCAGCCATGTCCAGTGCCGGTAGGCAGGGTGGGAGAGGGTGCAGGGAACCGGGCAGGGGCTGCTGACAGGGTAACTTCCTTGGCCCTAAGCAGGCTGTGGTGGGAGTGTGGGGAGGTGGGGAGGTCTAAGTGGAAGGCTGTGCAGATGGCTGTATTTGGGATTCCTCCTCCTGCGTCCTGCCCCACTCCCCCCCACCCCGGGCTCTGGGCAGTGGCTTGGACCGGAGGAGCCATCCTGCAAGCTCTGCAGGCACCGAGTGCCTTGCCGCTGGGAAAGGCTGCCAGGGTGCTGGCTGCAGAGCTGGACTTGGAGGAAGGAGATAATGGAAAAGCTTGGAGCCCCATAGATCTGGGGACTTCATAGAGAGAAGGGCTGGCACAGCCTTGGAGAAGGATAGTGGGTTTAGAGCATAGTAACTGAAGTGATGGGGAGGGACAGGTTTTTCTTACAAAGAGTTTCTTGTTAGGACAGTCCTTTGTGTTAGCAGCTGGATTTATGTCCTACGTACATGCCAACAGCTTGAAGCCTTTTAGCTGTTGCCTGCCTCCCCTGAGCTATCACAGCACTTGGGGACCTAAGAAGAGCTGCCTCTCTGGAGCCAGGTTGTGCCCTGTTTCCCTGGAACGGGGCACTGGGGAGGCAGCAGGCCAGAGCTGGCATCCTAGCCCGCTTCTCTTAGTGGGTTGCCATCTCTTGTTTTGCTTTTTTACCCGAGAACTGCTTTGCTGCCTCACACAGAGAAACCTTTGGAGTATTCATCGCCAGCCCAGCCAAGCAGGAGCTGAGATGGCTAGGGAGTGAGGCAGGATAAGCTGCAAACGCTGGTAGGCCCATGGTGGTGGCACTTGCCCCACGGCCCTGCTTGCATGGGGGACTGGACCAGACGGCCCCCTGAGGCCCCCTCCAGCCTGGGCAGTGCGGTGGGTGCGAGCAAAGTCCCTGCCGCGGGTGCCTGAGCGGGGCTGAGGGCAGCTGAGCTTGCCTTGGTGCGGCAGGGCTGCAGGGCCAGGCGTGCCCGGCAGCTGTGTCGGGCAGCTTGGAAGTGCCCGGCTGGGAGCTGAGGGTTAAACCCCCGGGAGGAAGGCTTGTGGCACGGCCTTTTCCAGGGCGAGGGACCGGTGCGGTGTGGGGGAGCTCCGCGGGGTCTGCCCTGCCGGGCTGCCCTGCTGCATCCCGCGTCCCGTCCCCGGTGCCTCCCAGCAGGCTGCCCGATGGCTGCCGGCGCGGCTTGAGTCACCCTGCTCGCCTGTGCGCGGGGAACGGCCGACCCGCCTCTTCCTTCCCTCGCCCTCCGCCGCCGGCCCCATAGATAGAGCCGTGTCTGCGCCCGCGGGGCTCCTCCCTTCCCGGCCCGATTGACTCACTGCTCAGGCAGCCGAGACGGTTTTCGAGGGAGAGGCACCCGGGGCTGGGAGGGAGCAGCTGCGGGGTGGCCGCTGATGCCCTCCCGGCTGCGTCCGGCGAGGAGGAGCCGGAACAAGGGCAGGGTCCGGAGAGCTGCGTGGAGAGCAGAGGCTGTCGGAGGGGGGGGGAGAAGCACCTACAAACCCTCCGGGATTGGCCTCTTGGGACGGGACGGGAGAACTGTGAGTCTCGCCAGCGGCCAGGTCTCAAAGCGGCTCTGCTCTTTAGCTGTCCGCTAAAGACGGTCGGGCTGCGATGGCCGGGCTGGAGGCCATGGCTCGGAACAGGGCTGCTCCGGGGGATGGGGTCGGGGGAGGTCCTCCTGGCACATGGGCCCACCCTGGAGATGCTCTGTTTGCAGGCTCTGCTCACTGCCCTGGGGCAGTGCTGATGGAGAATGTCCCCCCTGGGGGGGCAGAACTGGGGATCCAGCCTCCAATCTTGGCACTCTGTGGAATGGCTGGTGTCCCCAAGGGGTGCGCCACCTCTGCCCATCCATGCTCATGTCATTGCAGGGAGTGGAGCTGAAGATAGCACTGCCAGTGCCCAGCCATGATGCCCTTTGGTGGGATGGCTGCCCGTCTGCAGAGAGACCGATTGAGAGCCGAGGGGGTTGGCCAACACAACAATGCCATCAAGTACCTCAACCAGGACTATGAGGCCCTCAAACAGGAATGCATTGAGAGCGGCACCCTCTTTAGGGACCCCCAGTTCCCAGCTGGTCCCTCTGCCCTTGGATTCAAGGAGCTGGGGCCACACTCCAGCAAGACACGGGGGGTGGAGTGGAAGCGTCCATCGGTAAGTGCTGGGCTTGCATCTCAGTCTGGACTGGCATCCCCGCCTTCCAATGTCTGCATTGACGTGGTTTGCTAAGCTGCAGAGCCTGCCCCTGACCTGCTCCTCTCAGTGCTCAAAGTTCCTTGAGTGCTTCCTAGCCTCCCTTCCCAAGGGCCTAGAGCAATGCCCCATGAGCATCTGCTCAGAAAAGCTTGTCTATTAGGCCTTGCTTTCTATGGACAGCAGATCATGGGCTTTAAAATGGGTGGGCTATGTCATTGCTTGTAAGTGTCATGTCATGGATGTATCACCCGTGGTGACTGAGCTTTTGAGGGTGTATATCACCTGGTGCAATGAGTGCAGGGGTAATGCCATTGGTCTATCTCGCTGTGTCCTCCCATGGCTATAGAAGAAGATCTTGCCTTGCCTTACTGTGATGGCTTTGGGGTTGCAGTCAAGCAGATTTTCCTGGCAGAGGGCATGTGGGTTCCATCTCTTGGGGACCGTATACCCTTCCTCCCAAGTCAGAGTTACAGTGGGTGCCAGCCCCCTAGGCCTTGCCAAGATCCAGCACCAGCATCTGATTCTCTCCTCCACCTGACATTCAAGGTCAGGCTTGATGAGGCTCTGAGCAGCCTGATCTAGTTGAGGATGTCCCTGCTTACTGCAAGGGGATTGAACTAGATGACCCTTAGAGGTCCCTTCCAACCCAAGGCATTCTATGATTCTATGATTCTCTGGTTCTGCAGGAATTAGTGGATGACCCTCAGTTCATCGTTGGTGGTGCAACCCGGACGGATATCTGCCAGGGGGCTCTGGGTGAGTGCTAGAGCTCTGTCCCTAACCTTGATCTGGAGAGCAGTGTCTGGGGAGGGTTGGTATGGCTGGAGGAAAAGGTTTTTGTGTAAGGTTGAGGGTGGACCTGTTTCACAGCATCTTTCTCCATGCCCATGCAGCACATTTTCACGCTGGCCTCTGCACAACCATCTGCACAACCATCTCTGTAACAAAGGCTCCCTTCCCATTTAGTGCTGTGAAAACTGAAAGGCAGGGGACACCCTGTGTCTCTTGGCAGCTCTAGGTTAAGGCTTCACAAAAATGGGTTGATGCGTGCACAGCTTGACCATGATAAAATCAGGGGAGATGTTGAGTGGATCCATGCCTGACACATGCCAACAACAATGCCAGGAGCTGCTCCAAAGAGCTCCCTGCTTTGGTGAGGGGTGGAAGCTGGATGACAGTAACAAACTGAGGTGAGGATGTGCTGGTCATGACAAAGTGCTTGCGAAGCTACACAGTGTGGCAGAAGAGAATCGAGAAGAAAACTACAGAGTACAAGTTTGTCATTTCTCCAGAGGAGTCTCCCAAGGCAAAGGCACTGAGACAAGGCAGTGTTAATGGCCTGGGAAGGCTGGCAGGGCTGTCAACTGGGATTTCATGGTCATTGGAACCAGATCTAGGTACCACCAAGAGCATCATCCTGATCTGGATCAAGTTGAGCACTTGATTGGGAGTGTCATGTACCTCAGCACACATAGCATACAGGTTTCAGGGCTGACCACATTTAATACATCTAGTAATTAGAAAAACTTGAGGCGGTAATGGGAGCACATAACAGTCCAGAGCACTGCAGTGGTGTTCCGTTGGTCATTAAGAAGTCTGAAATGCAGTTTTGTCAAACCACAGCCTGGTACAGGTTATCCAGGCTCAAAGCTGAGGTGTGACAGGCTTCAAAGGCAAAAGAGAAAGGGGAACCAAGGCAATTTAAAGCCTTGCAATTTAAAGCACAGTGCTGGCCTGGAGCAGCAATTGTGGTTAAAGAGCACTTGGAAGGAAAAGTGCGGTGATGTTGCTCACAGTTTGAGAAGCCAGGGCATCAGAATTACACCTCTTGCTTGATAAAATGTTTTTTTAATTGCAAAGTGTAATTCCACTGCAGAACTTACTGTCTGAGACATGGAGGGCAGTCACACGAATGAGCCCCAGGAGGATCTGGTAGTACTGACTGTATGTGGTGGCCTGGACACAGGGTCCCCATCAGGGAGGATCATTCCCTGTTGCCTTGAGCTAATACTTCTCTCTGAGGCAGGCTGAGCAAGCCTGGCTCCCTGAACTCAGTTTGTTTGCTGGACTGTCTCTGGTTTCTCCATGTGCTTTTTGAGCTGGGGAGCCCCAAACGTTTTCAAAGAGAACGCTGCAGGCTCCTACACATCCACTGTCTACTCTCCCAGCTAGGGTGGTGGTTGGTGCTCATACCAGCTTCCTCTTTTTCCAGGTGACTGCTGGCTGCTGGCTGCCATTGGCTCCCTCACGCTCAATGAGGAACTCCTGCACCGTGTGGTGCCCCACGGGCAGAGCTTCCAGGAGGACTATGCCGGCATCTTCCACTTCCAGGTGGGTTGGGAGCTCCTGGCCCTCCATGGCTGGTGGGCTGGGGATGGGAGGGAAGGTCATGGGTTGAGGGCATCCCTCTGGGGTAGGGATGAGCAAGTTGTGTGATGCTCCAAGATCACTCCCTCTCTCCTGACTTTCCAGATCTGGCAGTTTGGTGAGTGGGTGGATGTGGTGGTGGATGACCAGCTTCCCACCAAGGACGGGGAGCTCCTGTTCGTGCACTCAGCAGAGTGCACTGAGTTCTGGAGTGCTTTGTTGGAGAAGGCCTATGCCAAGTAGGTATCCCTGTGGTGGGCATGTGGATGGGTGGGGGACAGGGCACCTCACTGTGCAGAGCAGAGGGGAGGCATTTTTTTCTAGCCCTGGCCCTGCTTGTGCTGGATGCTGGGGAGCAGTAGCATGCTACGTCCTTGTCACTTCATGCTCCCCTCTCGCTGGCTGGCACTCAGGCTGAACGGCTGCTACGAGTCACTCTCAGGGGGCAGCACCACCGAGGGCTTTGAGGACTTCACCGGAGGCGTGGCAGAGATGTACGACTTGAAGCGGCCTCCCCGCAACATGGGCCACATCATCCGCAAGGCACTGGAGAGGGGGTCCCTGCTGGGCTGCTCCATCGACGTAAGTGGTGCACTGAGATGAACCAGGGGCTCTCCCCCAGCCAAGGCCAAAGCAATGCCTTGCATCCCGAGACTGTGTCAGCAGTCCCATCACTGGGGCACGTGGAAGGAGGTTATGTCTTCACTGGGGCACGTGGAAGGAGGTTATGTCTTTCCCCTCTTAGCAGAGCACCCTTTCCAGAGCCAGCATGGCAGCCCCAGAGCAGAGTACATGGGGATGCAGCCCAGCTGCTGTGAATGGACTCCTGTGGATGAAGTGGGAATGCTCATCTCATGTGTGGGCTGTTGAACAAGGGTCTGCCTATGGCTCTTACTGTGTCTCGCATCAGCATCTGAGAATTATCTGGAGTGGGGTTTTCCATCTATTCCCTCTCATTAAATCCTTTTCTTGCTTTCTGAAATTTGGGTGCCTCCCTGATGGATCTTCACAGTCTTCTGCCTGGGGTAGCTGTCTTTATATTGTCCAGAGCCAGCAGCATTTGAGCAGAGGGTGCTAGTGCCTGCTGTTTCTCTTGGTTGAAGCAGTGCAAAGCAAGAGGAATTCCTCACATGGTGGAGGGAAGGGGTAGAGATAAGACTACATGAGTTTAATCATATTCACCGGAGCTTTGCACTTTCTCCTCAGATCACAAGTGCCTTTGATATGGAAGCAGTGACCTTCAAGAAGCTGGTGAAGGGCCATGCCTATTCTGTCACAGCCTTTAGAGATGTAAGTTGGCTAGGTAAGACTTTAATAGCAATAAAATAGCCTGGCCAGTGTCATGGGCTTAACCTCCTGTGTCCGGTGGCTGGCAGGTGTATTACCGGGGTCAGCAGGAGCAGCTCATCCGCATCAGGAACCCCTGGGGTCAGGTGGAGTGGACCGGAGCCTGGAGTGATGGGTGAGTTGGACAGATGGGACTTCAGTACCACTGCTGGCAGGCCAGTGGGCACTACACACAGAGTAATGGAGGGCATGGCACTGCTGAGGGGAAGTTTGCAGCATGAAGTGCCCTTTGTGTCAGCAAGGGGGGCAGTTGAGAGCCAGCACCGAAGTGCTCTCAATTCACCTTGATATCTAATTGTCTCTCTCCTGCTACTCCAGCTCCTCTGAGTGGGACAACATTGACCCTGGTGAGAGGGAAGAGCTGCAGCTGAAGATGGAGGATGGAGAGTTCTGGTGAGTGCTAGAGCAAAGTGTGGCTATTCTTCAGCAGCCAGCCTGGGAAGGAGCAGAGGAGCTAGGGAGAGATCAGTGGCCCTGTTTCACGTGAAACACATGACCTGCCTTTGTGAGACAAGTTTCCAACAGCAGAGAGCCTGACAGTGCTTTTTCATCCAACTTAGTTAATAATTTTCCTCCCTTTGGGGAAATTCAGCCCAACTAAATGCAAAACAAACATGTAGGAAGGGTAAACACCCTTTCCTCTCCAAACCCAGCAGCAGGCTTTAAATGAGCTATAACTGCTCGGGGTAAAAGATCTTGCTGTCACTTAATTCTACCAAAACACTGGTGGGGTCCAGAGCTGCTTGCACCCTCCTCTCTCCAACCCCATAAGTGCCCTGGTCTCAGGCCCTGCCTGCCTCCTGCAGGATGTCTTTCCGGGACTTCATGAGGGAGTTCTCCAGGCTGGAGATCTGCAACCTGACCCCCGATGCCCTCACCAAGGATGAGCTCAGCAGATGGCACACACAGGTGTTTGAGGGTACATGGCGCCGGGGAAGCACTGCTGGGGGCTGCAGGAATCACCCAGGTACCTCCCCCCTCCACATCTCTGGTCTTGGCACCATGATGGAGTCAGGTGTCTCACCCACGCATCCTCTTCCTCCCAGCCACGTTCTGGATCAACCCCCAGTTTAAGATTAAGCTACTGGAAGAGGATGATGACCCTGGGGATGATGAGGTGGCCTGCAGCTTCCTGGTGGCTCTGATGCAGAAGCACCGTCGGCGGGAGCGGCGGGTTGGGGGTGACATGCACACCATAGGCTTCGCTGTCTATGAGGTAACCCCTGCCTGCCCCAATGCTGCTTCCTTAGGACCAGCTCAGCCCTGATGGTCCTGTCTCAACCTGGCCCCCCAAGTCCTCAAGGAAACCTTTCCCACATGCTTTGGCCAGTTTGTGGGTTAATGTACCGTTTCCTGTGGTCCTTACAGCTGTACGGTGTGGGGGAACGTACTGGCATACTGATTGGGGTTTTTTTTCCCCCTTTTCTCTCCCTGCAGGTTCCTGAGGAGGTATGTCCTGAGCTTCCAGAGCCTACACACTCTTGGAGGGGAGCACAAGCGTGGGCAGGAATGGGTTAATGCACATGCATGCACACATGTGCACCCAGTGGCCTGGGAGATCCCACCAAGCTGGCAGTGGCTGGGGTGCTAACGGGAGCTGGGCATCTCCATGCGGGAGGAGTGGGTCCTGCTGGGGTGGTCAGGGCAGGGATGTCCTGCCTGATGGGGCTGGCTTTGGTCCCGCTGCAGCCTGTGGATCCTCTGCATAGCAGGGCTGTGATCCGCAAGTGCGTTCATTCCCTCAGGCCCAGGGCAGCCAGAATGTGCACTTGAAGAAGGACTTCTTCCTGCGAAACCAGTCGCGGGCACGGTCTGAGACCTTCATCAATCTGCGGGAGGTGAGCAACCAGATCCGGCTGCCCCCTGGCGAGTACATCGTTGTGCCCTCCACCTTCGAGCCACACAAGGAGGCCGACTTCGTCCTGCGGGTCTTCACTGAGAAGCAGTCGGACACAGCGTGAGTCCCTGCCTGGCCAGGGAACGCCCTGTGTCTGTGAGCGGTGGGACATTGCCCCACTGCAGGCAGCCTGCTGTCTGGGGACTCCACTCATTGCTGTGGTTTATTTCTTTCTGCACCCAGGGAGCTGGATGAGGAGATCTCGGCAGATTTGGCAGATGAGGTAGGAGCCACCGCATTGATTTGGTTGGTGCTCAGGCTCTGGAGCTTGGGAGGGAGAGCTACAGGCAGGATGTGGCTGCCTTGATTTGGGATGTCACCGTGGCTGAAAAGGGGCTGGCAGGGTCAAGGTGATTGGGATGTGGGGAGTAACAAAGATGAGAAGAACCCAGCTTGGGTTTGCTGAGCCTGGGGGGCAGGGCAGAGCCTGGATTTGACCACTAACCTCTTCTTTCTGGCCTGTGTCACCCCAGGAGGAAATAACCGAGGATGACATAGAGGATGGTTTCAAGAACATGTTCCAGCAGCTGGCAGGGGAGGTGGGTATGGCTGTGCTGAGCTCTGGGGGACCCTGGCCTGCAGAGGGGACAGGATAGGATCCCTGGCCATGAGAGCTTCAGCCCACAACCCCACGCTTGCTCAGTCCCATCCTGCAGACAAGTTCCTCTTTCCCAGCTGTCCCCAGGGATGGTGTGATGGGAGCAGATTTGGGGAAGGGGCATCCAGCTGTGACCCAAACTCTTCTGGGCATGCAGGACATGCAACGGCACCCTGATTATTTTGTGACTAAGCCAGGAGTGGGGGGATGTCCACAAGTAGAGTGGATAGCAGGCAAGGGGTGCTGATAACTCTACTCCTGCTGCAGGACATGGAAATCAGTGTCTTCGAGCTACGGACTATTCTGAACAGAGTCATTGCTAGACGTAAGTGCTGCCCTTCCCACCCCTTGCTCTCTGCAGCCCAGGCCTTCTCAGCAGGTTGGGTTTTGATGCACATGCTCAACCTTATCCTTCCTCCTCAGACAAAGATCTGAAGACAGATGGGTTCAGTCTGGACTCCTGCCGCAACATGGTCAACCTGATGGATGTATCCTCTTGGTGCCACAGGCAAGGGCCAACTTCCCTGGTGCTCAGCCTGCTAGCAGAAACACTTCACAGGAGCTGGGACTTGGTTCTCCGGCCCTGCTGAGGCTGTTCAGCCAGGGGAAGGAAGGAATGGGCCCCGTGGCTTCAGGGCCACCTGCCCTATACCCCTGGGCTTTAGCAGCAGTTTTTTTTTAGAAAGGGCCATCAGTTCCCCTGCTTGCCTTAGGCCCTAGTTCTGCTTAGCCCAACCCAACTCACACTTTCAACCTTCCCCTCCAGGAGGAAGCTCTCTGTGCTTCCCTTCCCCTGACATGCCATGGAGCCACCCAGTCTTGAGGTCTCCTGAAAGGGAATGAGACCTGTTGGGCTTCTTGCCCCCAGTGGTTGGCTCTGAGAGGCGTAAAGCAACAGGAGCCATGGCCTGTTTTTCTTCTTGCACAAGGACATGCATCTGAGGGATTAGGCAAGGGTAGAGGAGCAGCTCCAACCCTTCTCCAGCCTGGCCCTGCAGCATCCCCTTTTGTTGCAGGCAAGCCATTTTGCTCTGAGGACTTCCTACAGCAGCAGCAGCACAGCTGCTCCCAGGCTGTGGCACAGCAGCTGATTTAAGCATTGCACTTTACCCACTGGGTTGTAGGCTCTGATCTTGCTGATGCTGCAGGACAGAGAGGGGAAGTTGGGGGTAATATTGGGCAGGCCAAGTGTGGCCAGGCTTTTCTCACCTCAGGTGGCTGGGATCTGATGTCTTTGCCTTTATGCCACCCCCTTTGCTGGCTGCTTTCTCCTTGACTCTCTGCTCCCCAGAAAGATGGCAGTGCGCGCCTCGGACTGGTGGAGTTCCAGATCCTGTGGAACAAGATCCGGAGCTGGCTGGTGAGCAGGAGCAGGGGATCGTGGTGCACTGCACATGAGTAGCACCCCTCCTGGTGCAGCAGCATGAGGGGCCAGCCAGACTGGAGGCTAAAGAAGATCCTGCCCTTCATGTCCTCTGTGATGTTTTTACAGACAATCTTCCGTCAGCATGACCTGGATAAGTCGGGCACCATGAGCTCGTATGAGATGCGCATGGCTCTAGAGTCAGCTGGTAGGTCTGGAGAAGGATGGGGCTGGGCTAGGGGCTGGGGAGGGGTCTCCTGCTTTGGGAGTAGATGGAGGAGAGTGAAACCAGCCTATATTCCATGCTTGGTGCCAGCGTGTCATGGTAGTGAGATGTGGCCCATGTCTTCCCTGGGCTGTCTCCATCTGGCTGTGCCAAGTCCTGGTGCTTCAGAGTTAGGGACGCATGCAAGGTGGTCCTGGCCTCTGTCATCCTCTGACCTGCAGGGTCCCATCCTGGCAGAGCAAAGGCCTGGGGTGGATCAGTGAGCTAATTAAGTCATATGGCTCCAGGGAGAGCATCCCCTCTTCCTGCTGAGGCTGGACACGGTGCCCTTCCTTGGGTGGGTTGGTGGCCCCTTTGAATGGAGGCATGGGTTTCCACAGTTACACTCTCCTCTCCTGCTCCCCTGGGATGCTGACTGCTCTTTGCCTTGGAGGTTTCAAGCTGAACAACAAGCTGCACCAGGTGGTGGTGGCCCGCTATGCAGATGCTGACATGGGTGTGGACTTCGACAATTTTGTCTGCTGCCTCGTGAAGCTGGAGGCCATGTTCAGTGAGTGGTGGCACTGGGACAGGGAGGGCAGGGACAAAAGGACGTGCTGCTCACCTTGTTCTTGTGCTCCTGCAGGATTCTTCCACAGCATGGACCCCGAAGGCACTGGCACCGCTGTCATGAACCTCTCTGAGGTAAGAGCTCAGCCCCATGGGAGATGGGATAGGAGTCAAGGGGTCAAGGCATTAGGGTGAATGGGAGACCTGGGGTGGGTGATAGAAAGTCCTCCGGCTCCTTGAGTAGGGAAAGAACCCATAAAAGATCAAGGTGAGAAAATAAGATTGCTGCAGGCTCCATGTTTCTTGGAGGGCCATCAAAGTTGACATGTGAGATCAAGTCAAAAATGCACCAGCACCTGCTGATCCCTTCTCCCTCTTCTTCCCAGTGGCTGCTGCTGACGATGTGCGGCTAGGAGTCATGACAGATCTGCTGTGGCTGGGACACCCTGGCAGGCCAGTCCTTCTCCAAGTGCCTCCCCTTGGATCTGTGGACACAGGATACTCTTCCCCCTTGCTCCATCCCACGCTGAGCCACCAGCCCTGCCTCCCGGCAAGCCTCACACCACCCTTTTTGGTGGATGAGAGATCGAGGCAGGCAGGGGATGCCTTTCTACTTTTCTGGGCTGGGCTTCTTTCCACTCCCCCCGTCCTCTCTCCTCACCCCAGAACAGGAGGTGGGCAAGGAGCACGGGGGGACCTGTGCACCCCTGCACTGAGCTTCCTGGGAGCAAAGGAGCAGGCTGGGGGCCAGCTGTGGAGCAGGGAGAAGCAAAAGCTGCAGGGGGAAAGGGGGTGGGGACTCCTATCGCTTGCTCTAGTGCTGCCCCATCCCCGCTGGAATGCATTGCCTGTCTCTGTGCATGCCTGGGAGTAGCAACAGGTACAGCTCTGCCCTGGCAGAGGCAATGGATTCCCCGGGAGCCGGAGTGGCCTTCTGGGAGGAGGAAGAGCCATACTGCTCTTCTTGAAGCCCTTGCACTGCACTCATCACCACAAAGAATGACCAAAGCGTGGAGCCCACGGGCTCTTTCTGCGTGGCCTTCAACACATCCCTCCCGCCTCCGTGCCCCTGCCTTTGCCCCGCTGTGGGGTCAAGCCCTGCAACTTAAGCACTGAATGTCTGGGGGCCCCCCTTCCACGTGAACACATGCCACCCTGTAGTGCAGCAGAAGCTTCTCTCTTCCACATGGGCACAGTAATGGGCCTCCCCACCTCATCCCATCCCTGGGAGCTCCTGGGGCATTCGCTGCCTCTGTCTGTGGCCCACAGCCTGCTCGGGGCACGGGGGGGAACATGACACAGCACCCAAGAGGTGATGTCTTCCCCTAGAAAGGGGGAGACAGAAGGGTGGTGGTTTGGTGGAGGGGGGGTGTGTTTCTCCTGCATACAGTTTGGATGTTTTCCCTCTTTCCCTCACCTTCCCACACTGTTACTCTTCTCTTCCCTTGGGTTCCTTTGCCCAGTGTGGATTGGCTCCAGTGCCAACGTATTTGCACTTCTCTGTGCTCCTCCACTCCCCTCACCTTCTGGGGTAATGGGGTGGCTCCAGCTTGGCAGTGGGTGACAGCCCACCCTTTGCCCTGTAGAGGCAGGCAGGCAGTTAGCTTCCCCCGGGTCCCTGTCGTCGCTGGAGGACGTGCCTGCAGCAATAACCACTGCTGCCTGCCTGGCAGCTCTGCTTCCTCACCCCGCTCACTGTGCACTCCAGGAATAAACTGAGATCTGTTGGACCTTTGGCCAAGGCAGTATTTTGAGCGTCGTGTCCTCCCTCTATTCGCCATGGCCTGAACTGGGGGGATGAGACATGGAGCCACGCCCAAGGCAAGCTGCTTACCCAGCCTGGGCCATGAGTGGAGGGGCATCATGAGGTATAGGTCTTGCCATGGGGATGGGAGGATCCATATTCCCTAGGATTTTATAGAATTCATCCCTTCTTTTGCTGGGGGGTCTTAACGCCAACACACAGGGGCAGCAACTGTATGAGGAAGGTGTAAGGGAAAACTGCTCTTCAAAGTGAGAGCTAGCAGCGTGCTGTTAGCAGGGCTCTTTGGTTATTCCAGGGCTTTGTCAAGTGGTGGAAAAGCTGGTGGTGCTTGCTCGCTAGTGTTGGTGGGAGAAAGAGTCAGGGCGGCTTCACCTCAGCCTGTGCCCCAAGACTATGGGTGCAGTCATGCTCCCACTCAGCTAGAGCAGCCCTGGGTCTGGCCACAGTGTCCCAAAGGCTGGGGACCTCTGGGCACTGTTGGGTGCCTCTGTCCTGCAAGCAGCTGAGGCAGCTTAAACTTGCCATCCCCCTGCCTTACCAGCAGCCCAGTAGTGGCTGAAGGCAGTTGGTGAGACTGGGTATGACCTGGTGGGTGTTGTGCTGAGGAGGATTAATGTTGGTCATGGTTTGCTGCCCTGGCCCGCTCCTTGCCAAGGTCTCCTCCACTGGTGGCAGAGCTGAAGTCTGCTCTTAAAGAAAGGTGTCTTGGGGAGTTTGGGGAAGGGAAAGAGGGTCTGCTTAGATAGGATGGATTTAGCCACAGAGCAAGTGGGAATGGAGCATATTGGAGCTCTGGACCACACCAGGTAAGTGACCCTTGGTAGGGGCTGTGGGAGGTTGGTGGTTTTCCCCAGCTTCCTTTGAGGCCGTGCAAGTTACAGCTGGAGGCATAAGCCTTCCAGGAAAATGACAGTGCAGGCTGGGTGGTAGGGATCTTCACTTACATGGATCAGAGCAGGACTCACTGTCAGCATGTGCATCCTGCTTTGGCTGACACCCCAGAAGAGCTTTGCAGCCCAGATGGTCCCAGGCACTGATCATTTGGAAGAGGAGTGCCCTTGTGCACCTCATCACCCTTGTCATCTCAATATCCCTCATGTGGTGTCCCTTGTGCCAGCCCAGCTCCCTGGGACCAGTCTCCCCACAGTGAGGCAGCACCCATCTCTGGGGCTGATCACCTGGCTCAGAGCATGGCAGGGAACTGAGTTGCAACAGCAGGATGGAGCAACCCCCCAGCTGCCTCCCAGGCTGCTTTCTCTTCCAGAGGCTTCCCAGGGCTGGATGGAAGTCAGCTACTTGCACTTGGCTGTTGGCTACCTGTAAGTATACAACACCCCATGGGGTGGGGGTAACTTGGGGCTTGGCAGCCTCGTCTCTGCTCCTCTGTGCAACCCCAAAGCCTCTGTGAAACAAGGGCTTAGATGGGGATGAGACACAGGGGCAAGCATCCAGAGCTGTCATTGCTTTCCCAGCTGCAGGGCCTCATCACGCACACACAGGCCCAATTGTAGGGCACACTGATGGTGTAGGGCTTTGGGATGACAGGTGCCCCCAGCGTAGTCTCACCAGAAGCGCCCCCCCCCCCCTCCCTGCCAACTGGCAGCTCCCTTGCCTTGATGGCCCTGGCAGCTGGCAGGCCACTATCAGGAGGGGGTCAGCAGGTGGAGGGTCCCCAGCTGCCAGCTAATACCACAAGGAGCCTGGCTGATCCCCATTGTTGCAAGGGGGACAAGGAGGAAGCCCAGCAGGGTCTTTAGATGCTGGTATAAGGTGAGGAGGAAGAGGTGCTGGGGGCCAGATGTGGCCAAAACTGCTCTTAGTGTAGGGTTTGTCCTGCCATGGGCACTAAACAGTGAGACCCAGCCTGCTCCCACAACCCACCCCCCCAAAATCCACAGGTCTGTGTTGGATGAAAGTGCACAAGATGGGCAAGCAGCACCCGTGGGTGCACAGCCCTGTGTGGGTGCTCTTTCTCCCCAGTACCACAGCATCACTTCCTTCGCTCCATGCCCTGCACTCCTGCCTCCCACAGCCTGGAGCCGCCTGCCCACCCCAGGGGTCCTCCCTCATCCACCAGCTGCTCATGTTCATCCTCCAGGCAGGGGGAGGGGGGACTAGGACCGGAGCCCATCCCCACCTGGCCCCACCAGCTGCCCCGGCAGGCAGGCTCTGGCCCCATCTCCCCGTGGGCTGTGCTTCACTATGCCCCAGGCCCGCAGCCACAGGAATGTCAGTCCCGTGGGCACAAGGGGCCTTTGTGTGAGCAGAACTGGTGGGCCGTGGGCCGTGGCCCATCCCCGTCTCCCCAGCTGGGGCCAGACACGTGTGTGGGCAGCAGCTGCCACCGGCATGGCCTCGCAGCTCCCGGTGAAGTCCCCACTGCTGCAAGGGCCGTCAAATCAAGGAGGAAAGCCCCCTCCCCATCTTCCTTGACCCTCCAGCACCAGCAGCCAGGTGGTGAGAGCATCCTACAGCTGCTGCTGGCCTGCGGAGCAGTGCCAGCACCAGCGTGGAGCTGGCACCTCCTCGGCGAGGCTTGGCACCCGTGACAAGGGACGCCACGGGCTCAGTCACCCTGCGAGGGGACCGGGAGGGCTGGGAGCGTGGGGTGGGGGCTGAGAGCACTGGGAAGCAGCTGCTGGATTAGGCCTTTTTCAGCAGCTGCCGTCTGAGCAGCAGCAGCAGGGAATGTGCTCAGGCCGGGGCTTTCCAGGGCCTGGCCACAGTGTGTTAAACAAACTATTTATAGCCCTTGCATCCCTCCCCAGTGGGAATGGCCTGCGTTCCTCCTGCAAAGGGCTGGGTGCTTGGGTGCTGCTGGTGCCCCGCCACCAATCTCCTCTTAAGTTCCTGCCAGATAAGTGGGATCTCCTTAAAGAAAGGACTCTTGGACACCTCTTAACTATCCCTTGCCATTTCTGTTAGCTCCCAGCGCTATGCCTACAGCAAGATTTGCAGTAAATCTTGAATACCTCAAGGAAGAGATGCCTGAGGGCCATGCCCTTCTTCCCAGCATCCCTGGGAAGTCCTCTGGGGCTTTAACCATGAGACAGCCACTTTAAGCATCAGCAGGTGCTGATGATTGCTCTGTCCCTGCCTCTGAGGTGGCACAAGGGTCTTGCCCTCCCACAAAGCAGAAATGCTGTCCTGGGAGCAGGCTGGGTGCTGGTAAGGTCACTCATGGGGCAAAGGCCGGGGATCTGGCCCACTGTCAAAGCCTGTGCTAGCTCTGCCTCTCTGCTGACAGGGCACCAGGCTGCTCAGAAGGCCTTCCCTTCCACTGACTGACAGCAGTGACCTAGAGGGGTCATACCAGGAGGAAGCACAGCTGCATCCTACCTGAAGGCTGGCGTGTACCACACTCCTGACCCTCCAGCCATGCTTCCTCCAAGGTGGCCTCTAAGCGGGTTGTCCTCTCCCAGAGGAGATGGACTGGCTCCAGCCCCGGGATCTACTCAGAGGACATGCAGCCTGTGAGCTCACCTCTATTCAACAGCAAGAAGGAAGGGGCCAGGCTTTGTGGAAGCTTTGGGCTGGCAGGACAGAAGACAAAAGGACAGCTCTGCACAGTCCTGCCACCATCCTGAGGACAGATCCTGAAACTGGGCTGCTTCCAGCCCTACCCCCCCATTGCACGTGGTGCTCCATCTGCAGGCTTCTCAAGCCCAGCACCCACATTGTGCTGCCCAGGGGCATCTCCTGCTCCTTGTTTGCTGATGTCCATCTGCTAACTGACCACCTGAGAGAAATAAGTGCTACAGAAGGGTATGCAGTTCTTGTTTGGACTCAGGAAGTGGATCTCAGCCCTCCATGGTGATTAAATAGGGGACAATTGGTTGTGCAATTGGTATGATAAATAAAGTGGATGCCTGAAAGGAAGTGGCCTTAATACGTACCAGATAAAAAAGGAGCTGGCCACCTGATGAGGGGTTTTGAGCCCCTTGGTGAAGATGGATGGATAGGGAAGAAAAAGAGTTGAGAGAGAGAGCAGTGACTGAAGGAGCAGGAATTTCTCTGCGGATCAGAGAGGTTATAACACAGCTCTACACACCTTGGCCCAGGAAACACACAGGCACGCAGGGCTTTGGAGCCCAAAGTCTTGTGTTTGGAAGTAGATACTGGCATATTTTGTTTTCTTTTGAGGTTGCATTCTCTTCCCAGCTCTGTGTCTGACTCACCAGAGGAGCAAGGTTAAGTCCCTTTACTTGCCTGGGCTGTGCTTTTGCCCAGCAGTGAAGGGAGGCTGAAGACCCTGACCATCCAGATGGGGAAAGGGGCTTAGCAATCTATCTGCATTTTTGGCAGACACAAAACTCTGCTTCTTTACAAGTCCCAAGAGCTTGGCAAACAAGCCCTACCCTGCTTTCCACCCAGTGCTGGGATGTTGCAAGCACCTGGCTCTCACAGCAGGATAACCCCTCCTGCCCTTACCTACGCTCACTCCCTGGGAAGGAGCAGAATTCTGCAGAGGCCACACACTGAAGCCCCTTTGTTACTAAGGAATTTTCCATCCCCTCCCTTGTGTTTCTCTGCCACGTAATGCTCAGATGAAATGCCCCAGGAATGTGCTGCAACACCTTTCCTGCAACACCTCTGCACCTGGCTGGCACCTCTCTTTCCCTGTGGGACCAGAGGACAGGATCTCCCCGGGAGGCAAGATAAGATGGGAGGTTCCCGCAGCTCAGGCAGGGATTTTCCTAGTAGCAAGTAAGGCTCCCTAGGGAATAAGATCTCCACTTTCCTCCATCACTCTGGTCAATACCACTGCGGAGGGACACTGCAAATTTCATCCCAGCCTGCTTAGAGATGGCATACTGCAAGAGCCAGGGAGGGGATATTCCCACTGGGACTGTACTGCTGGGGAAATCAAGGCATCAGTCAAGGCAGCGACTTACTTGGGATCAGCTGTGGCACAGCAAACCCAGGAGTCTCAAGAGCACACTAAGCACTGCATTCCTGATAAAAGAGGGGGGGGCTGTCCCTCACAGGGAAGCATAAATCCTGACACAACTGCAGCAAAGCTTTGGCTCCTGCTTCCTTCACCTGGGTTCTTCCCACTCTTCGTAACACTTCAGGCACAGGGCTGGCAGCAGTGCACAGCAGAGCGGTGCTGACCACTGTGGACCCAGAGCCCAGGAGGCTTCAGGAGGCCAGTCCCAAGGGGCTGACGTCAGCCCCAGTCCTTGCAGCTCCCGAGCCTGGAGCTGAGCCTTCAGAGAGCTGTTTTGGGTTTCGGCACATGGTGTGTCTGTGCTGAGGCATAGCCAGACCTCTTTCCTCATCCATGACCGGCTCCCCCAGAGGAATCCACAGAGCTGGGAAAGGTCACCCTGGTTGAACTAACTGCCCTTGGATGGAACTCGCTGGGCAAGGGACAGCTTGCATCAGGCAGGCTGGGCGCCGGAGCAGAAGCTTTCGGTCCCTCGTGTCTGTTCATTCTTCTAAATTCTGCTTGAGTGGAAGCCAGGAGTAGGGTTTTGGCAGGGTTTTTGAAGGGAACAACAAGGGAAGGAAATTAAGCCAGACAGCCACCAGGAACAACACAAAACAAAGGTTAGGCTCAGGAGGGAAGTGGAAGGGCACAGGCATGAGGCATGGACCTTCCTGTCTGCAACCTCAGGCTGGCTAGCTTGCACTCCCCTGGTCTGCAAGGCCCTGTTGTCTGCTTGAGTCAAGCACTCTCAA
Source organism: Actenoides lindsayi (assembly GCA_025331215.1). Classification (NCBI taxonomy): domain Eukaryota; kingdom Metazoa; phylum Chordata; class Aves; order Coraciiformes; family Alcedinidae; genus Actenoides; species Actenoides lindsayi. The sequence continues at coordinate 17,503 of WTSP01013753.1, read as the reverse complement.
CTTGGGAACACAGCTGGAAAGCATGGGACACTGGTTACCAGCCTGCTCTGGAGCCCTGCGTGGAACCACATAACAGGTCTTCCCCAGGGGAGTGCCCATCTGCTCTTCAGTGCTTCGTGCCTTGGGGCATCCCGTGCCTGCTCTCCTTGGCAGCTGGTCTGGTCTGCATTCCTGGCCCTTTTGGGAGCAGGGTGGCAATCTCTGGCGCTGGCAGAGAACAACAGGCAAGCATATTTTGGACCCAGCTGTCTGCTTCGGCAAAGCCTTGTAGTGAAACAGGACCCTGTCCTGCCAGCCCACATTTCTGTGGTGGGCAGATGTTGTTTCTCCCTCACCCCCCTGCTTCCCCCAGCACTGGCAACCGGACAAATGGGGTCCCGGGATGAGGCGCAGTATCACTTACAGGGACCATGTGTCTGGCCTGGGAGGAGGGGGCATTTAAATGGGCAGCTGTTTTGGTTTGGGTTTTTTTTTTTGTTGATATCCCTTGCTCTGGAGCCGTTCCTGACATTTGGGCCAGTGGCAGGTCCACGTGGGGGCAGCTGAGCAGTACACGCTCCTCTGGGAGAAAGGGCTGAGCAGTGTCCCGGAGCGGGAAGGATCCCAAAGAGGGTAAGAGCGACCAGGGGAAGAGGTGTGGTGTGGAGGAGAGCGGTCCCCTCCAGTGCTTCTCCCCCGAGCCTCCCCCAGGCAGCTCCCCGCGCCCAGAGAGGTGCGGACCCACCGAGCACGGCGGTCGGCTCGGAAGTTCCGAAGCGTGAGGAGCTGCTGGGTAGCCCCCGGCCCGCCGCGGCACCTCGCGGGGCGCGGAGGGGGCCTGACGGTGCCTCCGCAGGCTCGGGGGGCAGCATGCCCGCCCCGCCGCTGGCCGCCCCGCTGCTGGCCGCCCTGCTCGCCCGCTTGCTGCCGCTGGTCCGCCAGCGCCTCCTGCCGCCGCTCCGCCGCCTGGGCCGCCGGCTGCGCTCCCGGGAGAGCCGCCAGGCCCTGCTCACCTGCCTGCTCTGCCTCCTCAACCTGCGCAAGAAGGTGGACGACTGAAGCCGGCCGGAGAAGGGAGGGAGGAAAGGCAGGGCGAGAGCGCGGCGGCTCTCCCCCGCCTCCCCTGCCCGCCGCGGGAGGAGGGACCCGGGCAGGGGAGGGGACGCGCCCCGGCGGGGGCGGGAGGGTCCGCCCCAGGCAGCCGAGGCCGGACGGCCGCCCGCGCTTCGCCGCTCCGGCCATGGGAGCCGGGCCGCTGTCCCCCGCCCCGCTGCCCTCCGCCGCGGGGCCGCCCCACTGAGCGCCCCCGCGGGAAGGGGCGGCCCCGCCGCCGCCCGCCCCGGGAAAGGAGCCGGCGCCGCCCGGGCGGTCTCCATCACCGGCGCTCCCGGGCGGCGGGGGCCCCGCGCTGCCGTTTCTCTCCACCGTGTCCCGGCCGGGCCCTCGGGGCTGCCTTCCCGCCCGCCGGGGAGGGCGAGGATGTCGGGCAGCACGGCGAGGAAGGTGCAGCCCTTCACCATCAGCACCAAGCTCTCGCTGCCCAAGTGTGCCGCCGACTTCTCCGGGGACGCCTGCCCCGGCATCGCCCTCGCCTCCGCTCTGGACAACCACCGCGGCCTCCGCCGCAGCCTCAACGAGCGCATCTCCCTCTACCTGGCCCAAGCCCGGGTCAGCGCTGCCGCCCCCGAGGGCCAACCCCGCGGCCCCAGCCCCGGCGAGGATGGGGGGACCGACGAGGAGCAGATGAACCGCAACTCCCTCGCCCGCTCCATTAAGAAGATCACGCTCTCCAACTGGCATGGGGAGGCTAGCACGGGGGATGCAGGGGGACCCGGGGGCTCTGCCCAGACCGGCAGCGAGAGGAACCACAACAACAACAACAGCAGGCCAGGGAAAGCTCAGTTCAAGGTAAGTGCTCCCCATACCCTGTGCCCTGCTCTCTCCCCATCGTCCCGGCAGCTCCCTGTTTCTGGCGGACAGAGGACGGGTGGTTCCTGAGGAGGCTGTGCCCAGGCAGGGGATCCCTGCTGCCTTCTCCCTGTGCCCTTGATGCGGCACTCACTACAGGGCTCCTGGTACAGTCGCTTCTCCTCACACCTTAACACCCCGACCCCCCCTTCTCTTTACCGTAAGGCTGGAGGGCAGGAGGTCCTTGCGGGCAAGCTGGAGACAAACTTTCCCTAGGGTTAAGAGGATCCAGAAAAGCTCCATAGCTTGGCTATGGAGGGCTCAGGTCTCGGGATGCCTGTGATGATGCAGTTGTGTGTGGGAGCTAGGAACTTGCTCTCCCGTTTACCAGAGGGGAAACCGAGGCCAGGAGAAGGGAAGTGACTCATGTAAGGCCACACAGCCAGGCAGAGCCAGGACAAGGCTAGGAGCAGGACCCAGTGCTCCAGGCACCCCGCCCTCTGTGTCTGAGTACTTACAAGCACAGAGGTCCAAATCCATCAGTGCTGGAGCCTGTGAGACCCCCTGTGTGGCTTGGATGGGGCGGAAGGCAGTTTGGAGACCTCACTGTAGCTGGCAAGGTTAGGCAGGAACTCCTTGGGATTTAACCCTGACCTGCAACAGCTGGTTTCCCGGCGGGATAGTGCTAGAGAGAGCAGCACGGTCCACTGCCAAAACCCTCGTCTTCATTGCCAATAAAGGCCAGGCACAGCCTCGCAAGAGCTGCCGCTTCCTCCGGCATGCAGGCAGCTCCTTGCTGGGCAGCCAGAGCCTGCACAGCCCAAGGGGCATCAGCAGGAGGGCTCCCCTCTTTCATATAAGGTGGGAAAACGTGCTCAGCATGGTGCTGTGGTGCGGGACTCTTGGAAGGCTGCCCAGGATCGTCCCTTCCTGCCTCTCCGGCCAAGCGGGAAGGGGGAGAGCAGGCTGCAAGATGGAGCTTTGGGAGGGAAAGGGAGAATCAGAGCGCAGGAGAAGGTGTGCGTTAGGCAGGACAGCAGCTGGAGGAGAGAAGGGATCGCTGTCCCCCGGGCAGGGCACATTAGGGCTTTCCCAAGCATGGTCCCCGGCTCTGCCCCTTGCTACTGCCCCATAGGAATGGGGCACTCATCTGGGATGAGCTGAGTGCAGCTTGGGAGGGTCTGGCCCCGCTTTATTTCTCGTGGGAAGTCACTGGCACCCACTCTTCTGCAGGAATGCGGTGAGCGTGTGTGCCATGTTAATTTTGCTGTTAACGAGCGAAAGAAGGGTTCGCGGAGGAGGCAGCCGAGGCTGCTGCATTCGTTTCACGTGTGGCTTTGCTTCTATCGTGAAGCCTGGGGTCCTGCTGGGGAGCCGTTAGCAAAGCACCTCACGGATGCCAAGGAGGGCACCGCGCCTTTTCCCAGCTTTCGGTTGCTGCGAGAGTTTCTTGTTTTGCCGGAGCAAGGACCCGGCTCCGGCCGGAGGGACCGGGGAGGAGGGGCGGTCCCGGTGGAGCGGCTCTGCGGGAAGGATGAAGTCATCCTTGTGCCGGCAGCCCTGTTTTCCTGCGGCTGACGGATCGTGAGACAGGGACTTTAAATAAAGCTCCCGTGTCACCTGCAGGCTTGTCTCCCACAGCTGAGCTCTGGGAGGGGGTAGCTGGCGGGCTGCAGCCAGCATGGGACGCTGCTGCCTAGAAGGGGGCCATCCTAGGGTCTTATGCCTCGTAAGCATTTCACATTTAGGTCCCTGCCATTCCCTAAACGGGCATCTAAACGTCTCAGCCCCGTGGTCAGGCATAAGGGTGCCTTCTCCTTCTGGCACCTTCCTGCCAGATGCACTGAGCTCTCGCTGTGCCTACCAAGCTGTGACTCAGCCCCGCTCCCTGCCCACTCTTCCTGCTCAGGATGGGATGCTGTGGTGTGGTGCGGTGCAGTAATCTGTCCTCTGCAGCCACTAGCTGGGCTTTGCAGGACTCTGGAAAGGTCCGGTGGTGCTGATCTCCTAGGGGTTATAGGGTTGTTGGTTATAGGGTTGGCCTTTTCTGGTGGCAGCAGCTCTAGTGCTGGAGGGAACTACCATCCATGTTGAGACTCTTCTGAAGTCCTGCAGAGACAGTATGAAGCCACTTTCTGTGCAGGGAAGTCCTGCTTTGACTAGGTTGGTTCCCCCTTGGGCACTGTCCCCAGCCTGGAGTGGTCCAAGCAGTGGTGAGCTGGGTCTGGCTTTGGCTGATCCACTACCATTTGCTGTGGTCTCAGAGGAAGGAGTATTGAGGCAGCACACATTGCCCACACCTTCATGTTGCCCTGTACATGCTTGGGCGGCTGTTATGGAGATAGCAATGTGGTCCCAGGGCAGGAGTGGAGGGAGGTGCCTTAAACTGGCCTGTTGTATCTGACAGCCCAAGAAAAGATCCATCCATAAAGGATGAGAATGACTGCCCTTGTGCATGATGCAAACAATCCCATGCACCTCTCCTTCTGGGGCTGGGCTCCATTAAGGATAAGGTAATACAAAGTTCATCCTGGACCTCCTCTCTTGCCTGGCTGCTGCTCCTGGACTTCCTTCCTCCTGTCTCTCCTCCTCCCACCCTCGACCCATCCCAAAGGAGTGCTTCCCTGTGAGCCGGCCACCCCCTTAACTCTTGCCTCTCAACCAGGCCAAAGTCAGGGATCAGCAGCTGAGAGGATTCAGGTTCATGCTAGTGGAATTAATGTCCTCCTGTGTCCTCATGCCTCTGCCCTGCTGGGAGGGCAGGAGGGTCTGACTGAACATCCTTAGATAACATGGGGCCAGTGGTGACCACTGAATGGATTTCTGCTGGCTTTGGAGTCAATTCAAAGGGAAAAGTGGGGCGGGTGAGACGGGGGGAACATGGGACAAGGACGACCTAAAATGGAGAAGGCGCTGAGCAAAACAAGCTTAGGACCTCTTGCCACTTGCTGAACACATGGCAGGAGCTGCAGATTCTGCTCTGAGGAGCCTGGCCTGGATGTGTCCAGAGGGATGGTCAAGAGCCCAGCCAAGCAGTGTCTGGGTGCTGCCAGCAGCCTTCTCTGGCCCAGGACAGGGGGAGGCAGGTGCACGCTCCTCTGTCCCTTTGGCTGCTGGAACAGTTGAGCACTTCCATGCTCATGGCTGTGCCTTCCTGTCTCTAGGTCTTCATCAGGAAGGATGTGGACGCAGAGAATGAGCAGCAGGAGGCTGGGAGCCCCCGGGCCGGTGGTTTCTGCTCTCCAGTGGACAGAGGTTCCCCCTTCCATGCAGTAAGTCCCTCTGCCCTCACCATTTAGGAAGGCCTGACCCAGGGGCACAGCTTGGGGCTGAGCAAACAAGGGCGGCCACTGGTGTTCTGCCTGGTCACAGATGTAGCCTCACCACTTTGACTGAGCAAGGGGACAAGCTGGGCATGACAGGGTGAGGGGCTAGCCCCCAGGCCAACGCCCAGAGGTTTTATTGCTTCCAAGGGAGCCCTTGCCATGTCAGAAGACTGTAGGTCCTGGAGTCACAGGAGGGCCTGAGAATCTGTGGTGCTGTTTGAAAAAAAAAAAAAAAAAAAAAAAGACAGGATTTCTGTAGTGTTTGTGGTTAGGCAGAAAGGCTTTGAAAAGTGACTCCCATGCTGTCAGAGGGGCAGCACATGCCAGAGTGCTTAGAGAGCCTCAAACAGTTGCCCGAACCCACTGCTCTGCAGGCTCTCTGGAGATTACACCCTGGTGGGCTCAGGAACAACTAGGACCCTGTGGAACAGCTCACAGACAGGCCCCATGGGGAGGGAGGGCTGCTCTGTGCCGGCCCCAGGAGCAATTTCTGCATGGTGAGAGGAGACAGTGAACCCTGCACCTTCAGGTTTCTCCTAAAGATGCCCAGGCTCCCGTTTGCCACTGGTTAGTGTGCAGTCAGGTCCCCATTCCTGAGCAGTGGGATGGGAATCGAGTGCCCGGGTGACTGTTCTGTCCCCTGGGCTGCGTGCAGCTGGGCCCCGGGCTGAGCTTGGAGGGGGGCCAGCATTTTTGCTGGCTGACCTTCACCGTCACCCCTGTCGGAGCTGGAGCCCTGACAGAGAGTTTCGTCAGCGCCGGCCGCCTGCGAGGCCGAGTCCTGGGGGAGATGCTGAGCTTCCTGCCCCCTGCCACCGCTTGCTTGGGATGGGGGTCTCCAGGTGCCCCTGAAGGACTAATGGGCTGAGTTCACTGGAGACCTGCCCCATGGCCCCCCTCACCCCATCCCCTGACAGTGTCCCCTGGGGTGACACCAAATGAACGTCACAGACGTGAATGCTCCTCACAGGGACGCGCAGCCTCAGGCTGGAGAGGCAGCAAGCATGCAGCTGCCTCCAAAGTGGGCACAGGGACCAGCCCAAGTGCTGGGTGCCATCCTGCCATCCTGGAGTGACCTATGGCGGAGAGACATCCTGGCAACCCGCTGCTGGGGCTGCAAAAGCACTGGTGCAACCCTTGGAAGAGGGGAGCTGTCCGACAGGGTGCTGGGAGAGAACCCAAAATATGTCAGTGAAAGAACGGGTTTGTGCACAAGGCAGGCTGACGTGCTTTCTGAAATGCTCCTGGGAGGTGATGGGGAGGGCTTCTTGGGGTGGCACGCTGATCTTTCACCTCTGCCCACCCCAGCTGGCAGGACCCCTGGTGTCATCACCCCGGAAAGAGACCCCCAAGGGCAAGGAGCCCACCGTAGCACCAAGATGCAGTGGGAGAAGCAGTGCCGGAGCCACCCCTTTCCTTGACCCAAGCCCTCTGGTAGCCCAGTTCAACCGAGAGATGCTGCAGGTGAGGCCAGCCAGTGTGCTTGCCCAAGGGCCCGTATGGGGAGCGGGTCAGGAGGGCCACCAGCAGCCTTTCATGTGAGCTGTGGGGTGGGGTGTGCAGCAGGGAGGGCTGAACTCCCAGCCCCGAGCGAAGCCATGGTTGTGGCATGAGATCATGTTTGGCTGCCTCTCCCTGGCTGTCGGCCCCGGGGAGAGGGGGTCAGCCCGCAACAGGGCCCTGCTTCCTCCCCACACACACACGCTCCTCCCATCCCCCATCTTCCTCCTCCCAGTCCCTGTCCCTCCCCAGCAGCATGGGAATGGGGATGGCACAGGAGGGCTGCTTCCACACCATGCTGTGGAGAGTGCACGGGTGCTTGCACCAGGGATCACAGTGCAGGGAGAAGACACTTCATGCAGGGATGTCTAACTCAATGACCCCTGGTCTGGCCTGCCCAGGAAGGGCCCCTGCTTCTCCTGGGCTGGGGAAGATACTGGAAAGAAGTGAGATGCCACTCATCTGCCCACCCCCATTGCCACTGATGCTGGCCTGAGTCCCTTTGCTAACTCAATGGTGCTCAGAGCAAACGAGTTGTCAACTGAACGGGCACCCTCTGGTCCCTGTCGTAGCTTCGGGGAGGTTTGGGCTTGGGTCCCTGAAGCTGCATGCTCAAGGCTCTGGCAGAGGCACCCAGCCACATGGCTCTTCCCACGTTGCAGGCGGAGGGCTGGGTGCGAGGCAAGCTGCAGGACCTGAAGGATGGCTGTGACCTTCAGGATTGGGAGGAGGTGGGTCAGACCTTGCAGCGGGACATGAAGGATTTTGAGAACACACTGATAAAGCTCAACCAGGTGAGGCCGGGTTGCGGCACGGGTCCCATTCCCTGTGGCACCCATGTCCCCAGGCTCTCCGCAGTGGAGGGTCCCTGGAAGCCTCTGACGATGAGTGAGTCCCTTGACCCCACAGATGGGTGAGCAGCTGATGTGGCGAGTGAACCCCAGCACTGAGGCCGTGAGGAGGCAGCTTCTGGCCCTGCGGGACCAGTGGCAGCTCCTGAAACAGACAGCTGCCAGCCAGAGCAAAGCCCTGGGAGGGCTGCGGAGCCTGCAGGACTTCAACAGGAAAGCTGACCAGCTGGAGACATGGATCAGGCACAAGGTACAGGGTGTAGGGAGCGTGATCTGGGCAAGGGGACAGCCTGTCTGTCCCCCTGCCTTCTCACACCCTCCCCTCGCCCAGGAGGAGAAACCTTCTCTGGCAGCCCTCCTGCAGGAAAGCCCAGACAAGATCCAGCTCACCCGACGCATCCTTGACTTGAAGCAGGTGAGAGCCTGCTGGTATTCCAGGGACCCTGAACCCCACAAGACTGGGGCATGGCACGGGTCCCTCGAGAGGGGATGCTGATGTCTCTCTCTTTCTGATTGGGTCAGGAGGAGCAGCAGTTCCAGAATCTGCACAAGGAGCTGAACAGCCTGGCCCAGAAGCTGGAGAAACAAGGCAAAAGTGAGAGCAGGAGCATCTCAGCTCGGCGCAAGCAGCTCAATAAAACGTGAGTGGAGAACACATAGGCTGAGCAGGGGCGAGCCAGGCACTGAGAGCCAAACACCCTGAAGTCCCTTCAACCCAGCTCTTCACAGCTCCCCACAGGGGCATGGGCTGCCCTTTACCTCTCCCCTTCCACCCGCACAGGTGGCTGCGGCTGCAGGGGACCCTGAAGGAGCACCACGAGGCTCTGCAGCTGGCCCTAGAGGTGGCTGCCTTTCTCCAGCAAGCCGATACCTTGCTCAGGGCCATCCACACCAAGGTACTAGCACTGGATCCGGGGTCTGCCTGGTGCAGGGCTGTTGAATGGCCAGAATGACACAGGGTGGGCAGTGCCCTGATCTCATCCCCTGCGTGGGGGCTGCTGTGATCTCAGCACCCTCAGCCTAGAGCTGAGGAAGAGAGCTGGGGGATGGAGCTTGGTCTCTTAAGGGGACCCAGAGCGGCAAGCGCAGCTTTGCAGTGTCTCTTTCTGCCAGAGCTGAGGACAGGATTCCGTCCTTCCACTGCTGACTGCAGCTTCTTCTTACAGCAGAGGAGCATCTGTGGTGTAGGGAAGCCAGGGGAGGGCGAGCCATGCCGGGATCGGGATGTCAGGGACATAGCCAGCCAGGTGATGGTAAGTCTAAGGCTCTGCCTCATCCTCTGTGCCCTGGGAATCATCCCAATAGAGGGGAGATACATGCCTTCCTGGGTCAGCGCTGGCACCAGCAGGGCTGGGCACCTCACAGACAAGTGGGATGGCCAGGGTTGTGTGACAGATGGGGGAGCCTCCCTGGAGGCAGCAGGGGACTGGGCTTGGCACGTGCCACCTCTCCTGCCTCTGAAGGGCTGGTGGTGTGTTGCCATCACACACTTGCACCATGGCTGCAATGGCTCATCCCGCACTAGCCCTGTCATTGCTCCCTGGCTACTCTCTCTCTTCCAGATGCTGGATGTGACTGTGTCCCAGCTCCTCAGCCTGCAGCCCAGTCTAGCAGCCCGAGTGACCCCCAAGCACCGAGACGTCAAGGAGAGCTGGGCACAGCTCCAGCAGGCACTGAGGTAGGGCACAGCCTGGAAGGTGCTCCAGGGCCTTAACCCTGACGCCCCTCAGTGCTGGAGCCAGAGGGTTGGGGAGAGACCTGGGGTAGCCTCTGGCAGGCTCTCTGGGGAACCAGCTCCGCTTTTCGCCATCCTTTGCACCCCTGGGCCTCCCTTGCACCTCTTTCCCAGGACAGAGAAGGCTCCAGTGCTGGCAAGTAATTCCCCAGTGGGTGAAGCTGCAGCTCCAAGCGTGGAGCCCCAAGGAGACAATAGTGGCTGTGGAGCCATGGGAAAGGAAGCAAAAGACAAATGGATGAGAGGCCCTGGGAAAATGGTGAGCATTGACTTACTTTGGGCATCTCCAGTGCCTCTGCCTTGGGAAGATGGGGGAGCTTGTGGAAAAGGGGTTTGGAAGTTGGAGCAAAGCCCAAGCTGAGCGTGTCATTGACTTGGCACCAGCACTTACAGGAGATGATAAGTGCCAGGCCTGAGGCCGAGTGGTGCGTGCTTTGGGCTGGCAAAGGAGGAATGGGATATTTTGTGTCATAGGTGCCCAAGGACGTGCCGGGGAAGATGGCAGAGCACCGGACAGGGTACAACAGCAGGCTTGGCTCCCCGGTGACAGGGCAGCCCCCTCATGGCGGGGACAGCAAGAGGTACCAGTTCATTGAGGTGGCTGTGGAGAGTGGGATAGAGTTGGAAGGGGCAAGGATGGGAGTCCCCTGTGCAAGGGTTGACCTTGCAGTTCTGATTGTCCCCGTCTCTGCAGGAGGAGAGAGGCAGAAGCTGAGCGGGGAATACGGCAGGCAGAGGCCCAGGTGCAGGATATCTGTCAGGCAGTGAGCACAGTAATGTCTTCCCAAGAGCCCCCTTTGCTTCCAGCCTGGCCAGGGGAGATGGTCTTGAAGGGGGCACCTTCCCCTGCCGGCTCCTGTTGCTCAGGGGCACGCACACTTGTGTGCTCATGCCCATCTCTGGCCTGGGCACTAACACACCATGTCTCCCTGCTCCTCAGCAGACTGCGTCCCCCCACAAGGAGATCATGGGTCCTGGAGCCCCTCTGTGTCCAGCAAGGGACATGGAAAGCCCACAGAGAGCACGGACACAGCAGGAGCCCCTGGACCCCAGCTCCAGTGCCAAGACTGTGCTCCCGGTGAGCCCCCTCAGGTGTGAGGTTGGGGTTTTTACACAAGGCAGGGCCTGTCCTAACTGCCCTCCTTGTCTCCCAGGAGGAGCCAGCACTGGGAGGGCCCCCGGCGAGCCCACAGGTGGAGGCCATGTTGCAGGAGCTGGGCGAGCTGTGGGAGGATCTGCAGAGGAAGCACCAGGAGAACGGTGCCGTGCTTCGTGAAATCGATAAGGTATGCGGAGCTGGGGCTGGGGTGGGCGCAGGGGCATGCCCTGATCACAGCAGCTTGCTGGGGATCGGCACGAGAGGCAGGTACCCGCAGGGTCAGGAGCTGCAGTGTTGGCACAGACATCTCCAGCTGGCCTCACAGCCCATGCGCTGCTTCATCTGTGCTGCCCGAGTTGCCAGTGCCCTGGGTACCCACAGTGGGGTGGCAAGTGTGGCTTCTGCCCTTTCTGGGTGGCTCAGAGCCAGGCTTATGGGCACCCTGCTCTCCCTGCAGGCACTGAGGCTGGTGGGGGAACTGGACCAGGCCGAACGGTGGCTGCAATCTGTGGCCGGGTCGCTCTCGGAGCCAGCCACCATGAGAAGCCCAGCAGAGCTGCGCCGGGACCTGGAGGACACAGGCCAGCTCGAGAGGCAGCTCCAGCTGTGTGGCCTCAAGCTCCAGGCACTGCGGGAGGAGGCAGTGGCAGGCGAGCCACCCATTGAGCATGAGGGGGCAAGGAAGATGCAGAGGAAGGTGGAGATGGTGGAGGAAAAGTGAGTCCCAGGGGAAGGTTCCTCCTCTCTAATCCCTGGGGTGGGCAAGGAGGAGGATGCTCATCCCAAGAAATGTGAGAAGAAGAATGCTTATCCCAAGGAGGTGCGAGGAGGCACCCAAGGAGTTGTGGGGAGGAGGATGCTCTCCCTAAGGAGGTGTGGAGTGTGCTGGCACCTGTGACAGGTGTTTGTCCCCACAGGTTGGCACGAGTGCAGGCAGCCCTGAGGCGCCGGGCAGCAGACCTGCGTGATTCCCTGGTGCTGTCTGAGTTCCTGCAGGACCTGCAAGAGGAGGAGGCACGAAGCCGTCAGGACCCTGCAGCGGTGAGGAGTAGGGCCAGGTGTCCTGGGATCACCCAGCACCTGGGACTGGCCCAAGGGTCAGTCTCTGGCTGTCAGGGGAACACCATGGGTGCCCCCCTCTGGCCCAGCTGCTTGGGGGTCTGGTCCCCATCTCTCTCATGCCTGGTGTTTCTGTTGGCTTCAGCCAGGGAGTGGGCGTTGCAGTTCTCAGGGGTCTTTCCCCCGGCTCTTGGCCCAGGCTGGGCAGCCAACGAGCAGTGAGGACATGAGCCACCCCTTAGGAGAGCTGCAGGAGGCCGTGGAGATGCTGAACGATGCAGCAAAGGAGCGGGAGCGGGTCATGGAGGTGGTGGCAGAGACGGAGAACCTGGAGCGCCTGGTAGGGGATGGAGGCGGGTGCAGGTCTGGGGATACAGCTGGGTGGTCCACCTGCAGCTGGACCTGCTGGCTAGCTGGGATGTGATATGCACCTCAGCTGGTCCCAGTGGGCATTGGGATACTTGGAGACTGGTCTGAGAGGGGCTGGTATTCCTGTCCCTCCCATGGCTGGTGCTCCCTGCCCTTTTGCAAGCACATGGCAAGGTACCCCCAGGCTGGGTTGGATTGGGGCCACAAAGTGAGTGGTGGCACAGGAGGTCCCACACTGGAACTCATGTCTCCTCCCTCCTGTCCCACCCAGGTGGCAGAGGTGACCCCATGCCTGGAGGCCCTTCGATGCAGAGCTGAGGAGCTGGCTCACAACACTGCCCAAGCAGAAAGTGGCTTCACTGCTGTGAAGAGTGAAAAGGACCTCCAGGGGCTGCAAGGCTTGCTGAGTCAGCAGCAGGAGATGGAGGTGAGACCCAGGGAGCACTGTGGCAAACTGTGCCCCTATGGCTAGCTGTGCCCATAGAAGGGAGGTGTCTCAGCTGGCTGGGCTATCCCCAGGAGGTGCTGGCCCCCAGAGGCCCAGGTGTCGTAAGCCTTGGCACGCCGTGGCAAGCCGGGCTGGAATTTTCCAGCGGAGCCCAGCCCTGCCCCGCTCCGCTCCACTCCCCTCTGCCAGCATGGGCCAGGCAAGGGGAGAGAACTTGCATCAGCTCCTGTGTGCCAGTGCCTGGCTGCCAGCACCGCACTCATCTTCCCGCTGGTGGGGAGGTGACTCACCCAAACAGAGCAGGAAAACCAGGCAGCCCTCAGCTCTGCCCGTCCTCCTCACGGAGGATGGCTCTGCCTGCTGTACCCGCATCCTCCCCTCCATCCCTGCATCCCAGAATGCAAGGAGTCCAGCCTGGGTGCAGAGGGGTTGGATGCATCCTGAACCTTTTCTGCCTCGTGATCTTCAGCGTGTGGTGTCGGAGACCCTGCAGGGACAGCTGGAGAAGCTGGAGAGGGCAGCTGCCCGCTTGCAAGAGCTGTGCCCGGCTCGGCGATGCCCCGTCAGCCGGGAAGTGCAGGGGACGCTGCGGGCCTGGGCAGGGCTGCAGGAGCTGTTGCGGGAGACCCGGGCCCGTGTGCAGCAGGCCGGCCGGCTGCGGCACTTCTTCAAGGACTACTTAGCCATGATGTAAGTGGTGTTTGAGCCGTTGGGGTTGCCTCTGCGATGGTTGAGGGGAGCTGGTGGGAGCATGGCATCGCCAGAGCATAAGCCACTGGTGAATACATAGGCAGTGCTGGAGCTGCAGCCAGGTAAGACCATGGGGAGCCTGGAATGAAGGGCTGCACCAGGGCTGCCTGGTGTGGGGCAGCCCCTTTGCATCCTGCCCTTCTGCACCAGACTTGCTGCTACCCCAGCGAGATGCTTCCAGCCATTCCTGAGCATGGGAATGGTTTCCCTGTGGCCTGCAGGGCTGAGTTGGAACTGGGTCATTCCTCAGCCCTCTCAGCCCATATTTTACATGCCCACAGCTCCTGGACAGAGGACACACGAGCTCAGATCTTCTCTGAAAGTCCAAGCGGTCATGGCCTCCCAGACACTCCATGTGAGGAGCTGGAGAGGAGGATCGAAGGGAAGCTCAAGGAATTTGAGGCACTGGCAGCATCAGGGCAGCAGCTGGTGTCTGAGGAGCACTACCTGAGCACAACAGTAAGGACATGGGAAATGGGATCGGGGAAATCCTAAGCACCTCACAAAATCCTCTGGGGACAGTCCCTGAAAGAGAGAGCAAGGTGCAGGTGCAGAGCCCTAGCAGGTGGTACGGGACTGTCCATGCACCCCTGGGGCTGCTCAGGGCAGGAAGGGGTTTCACCCAGCAACAGATGCTAAGACCTGAGATGATGTGACTGACTGTATCCCACTCTCAAAAACCTCCTAAACTGCTCTGTAGTGAGGTGTTCTGGTAGGGTTGGTGCCCATGGGCCAGGAGTCCTTGCAGGCTGCCCATCATCTCTCCTACCCTCAGATAAAGGAACGCTTGGAAGAGCTACAGAGCATGCTGGGCTGGGTGCTGGTGCGCTGGCGAGCACAGAGGCACCAGCGGGACCCAGTGAACAAGCAGGAGGACAGAAGGGACCTGGAGAGCCCATCGGACACATCCCCCACTGACCAAGTGAGTACTCAGCCATGTTGAGACTGTCGGGGAACAGCACCGGCCTCAAAGCTGAGGGTAGCAGAAGCACCGGACGGAGAGGGGGGTGCAGAAGTAGGGGAGGGATGTGTGCCAATACCTCTGGGACTCTCTGGGGGTAAGGCAGGGCACAGGGAAGATCGTCCTGAGAAAGTGCCTGGATGTGGCAGCCCTTTCTCCATGGTCCCTCTGTTGCTTCGCTCCCCAGGAGCAGGGTTCTCCATGTGCTCGGCCCCTACTGGAGAGTATCCACAGCCCGGTGGAAGTCACGCCCTGCTCCCTCCTCGATCCTGCGCAACCATCAGAGCTGCAGCTGCCAGTGGGAGCAGCCATCTCCCCACCGACATCTCCCCTCTCAGATGCCCTGTTGGGAGTGGAGCAGAGCTGGGAGGAGCCCGGCAGCTCAACACCCCACAGTGCGGGACCCTCCAAGGAGGCTATCGTCTGGGATCCTGCCGAGACCTCCACGCTGCTGCTGCCACCGCGGGGCCCCAGCGGGCTGGGGGGGACGGTCAACCTCATCCTCAGTATTGGCAAGAAGGGGGAGAAGAAGAAGGTGCAGCCAGTGGCCAGCAGCGAGCATCCAGGAGAGGGGGCACTGCGGACGGTACGTGGGGAACAGTGGGTGCCTTCAGCAGAGCCACAGGAGAGCACCTGGCACCGGTCCCAGGGCCAGCCACCCCCGTGCAGCTGGGGCAGTTCCCTGGAGATGGGCCCCCATGCAGATTGGGAGGCTTTGAGGACTGCGGGGCAGCCCCCATGCTGGGACACACCCTGAGCAGTTTCCAAGCGAGCTGTTGGGACTGTGTCAGTCTCAGGAGAGGGACCTCTGTGGTGATGCCCGAGGACTGAAGACCAGCTTATGCCACCCCCTTTGCCTGCGCTCTCCTGCTTCAGCTCCTTGCCCATGCTGCCCTCAACTCTCTCTGTGTCTCTCTCTCTCTTCCCCTGCTCAGCTCCCTGCCACTAAACCCTCAAGCTGTAAAACCTTTTGGAAGCGTTGCCAGGGGCTTTTAGGAAACACTTGGGGTAGTTTAAAGCGAAAGAGAAAGCCGCCTCGCCAGCTGGTGGAAGAGGTAACGTCCTCAGGGGAGGCTGCATGTCGGGCAGAGTGGCTGCATGGCGTGAACCCACCTGCTACCAACCCTCCTGGCCGTGCTGCTGTGCCCTGCTGGCAGAGGTCCCTCAGGAGAGGGGAAAACCTCCTGGTGCTGTGGACTCCAGAGTGTGGGTGCTGGGGCATGCAAGGAAGGGGCTCGGACAGGGCTGGCTGCAGTTTGGCCCTCCAGATAAGTGGTTTTGGTGGTCACGGGAGGCACAGTGAGCTGGCAGCCAGTGGGAGACCCTCCCCTCTTCATTGCTGGGGGCAGCTGCAGTCCCTTGTGCAGCCTTCAGAAGGGGGCAAGGGTGGATGAGGATGTGTGAGGGTGCACGTTTTGGGTGAGGGCTCACTCTGGGTTGCATAGCTTGTAACCCTGGGGCTGGGAGCCCCGTATTTTGTTGGGGCTTCCATCAGTTTGTTGCTCCAGATCTTGCGTGAAGGGCTGTGTGTGAGGAGCCCCAAGGGCAGCCACAGCTGGGTTCCCCCACACAGCCAGGCTGGATAGCCCAAGGGAGAGGGCTGGGGGCCGGAGAGGACAGAGAGCATTGAGGCAGGGCAAGGGGCTATCAGTCTGCCAGGAGAATTTGGTAATGGGTGCCCTCCACCCTAAGGGGTACAGGGAGACACTGCTCCAGCTCCTACAGGCAAAGCCCTTTGCTTTCATCCTGGCAGCTGTGGAAACCCAGGAGAAGGGCTGTGGCTGGGCTGGAGAGGATGTCTGCGGGGCAGGGGAGGGGAAGAGGCTGTGCTAAGCCCCTGCCCTTGCATTTCCTTGCTCTGCTGCCTGGGGGCATGCAGGGGTGGCAGAGATGGGCAGCAGTGGTTGCTCTTTCAGTAGCCGCCCAAGAGTGGTGGCTTGGTGGGCAGTGGTGCAGGCAGCCCCCACTGCACCGCACCTGGGGCACTCCATCGTGGGCAGAGTTTTCCCCGCCTGCCTCTTCCCTGCCTGTGCCAAGGTGGGAGCAGCCCTCAGAGGGCTGAGGTACAGTTGTCCTGCTCCCAGCTCTGCATGTGCTGCTGGTGAGCTGCATGGCCCACCCCAGCTCCCTGAGGCAAGAGAAGGGTGGTCAGAGCAGGGTGGTGGATGCTCCAGCCATGAGGGTCACCCCATTCTCCTTCTCTGTGTCCCCAGGCGCAGGCTGGGAAAACCTCTAGCGCGAAGCGGCCACCCGCTGTCACCCGCCGCCCTCCAGCAACCAGTGGCAGAACACCGGCCACCTCCCACACCCTGCCCAAGTCAGGGGCCAGCTCCCTCTTCAACAGCCTGCAGCGGCGAGAGCGGGCGAGGGCCGAGCAGGCCCGGCTGCTGACCCTGCAGGGCATCATGGGCGCCAGCTCCCTGCAGCCCACAGCCGAGGAGCGCCACGGCCCCAGCAACACGTGGCCTCAGAAGTGCGACAGGAGGAAGGAGGGGACAGGGGTGGCTGCCGCTGGATCCCCACTTGGGGAGCTGCTGCTCTACGTCAGGAACCCACTGGTGCGGGACATTGATGCCGAGTGCGGGCCAGACCCCCAGGACCCTCATATCCCCGACCTGAAAACCACATACCCCCGCCTTTCCCTGGGCTCCGTGCTCAGCCTGGAGCTGCCTCGGGATGCAGTGGTCCTGGGGTGCTGCCAAGGGGCCATGGCGGAGCAGAAGGAGGTGGGGGAGCAGGAGCAGAGGCAGAGTGAGGGGACAAGGCCATGGGAGACCACAGGCACTCATGGGGCTCGATGGCTTGAGGAGGTAGATGTGGAAGGGCACAGTTCCCAGCAGCCCAGTGAGGGGCAGGGGATGTCCCCCAAGAGCGAGCGAGGAACATGGTTCGAGGAGGTGAGCTTCAACCCCAGCTACAGCAAACAAAGGGCACACCGTGCTGGGGAGGAGCGCTGGAGCCCATGGCATCCTGGCACCAGTGGTGAAGACATTCTGGACTTGAGGCCAAGCCGGGCATCCCACATCAGTGCACTGCATGAGCGGGTCAGCCAGGAAGGGGACAAACTGTCTGCCCGTCTAGGCCAGGACAACAGCCTCAGCACCACCGTCAGGGACAGGCATCATGAAGCTGCTCGGCTGCAACTTGGGTCGTCCCCTGCTGGCATCTGGAGCAGGGCAGAAGCCATTCCTGGCACTGTCCACGCACAGCGGCCATCTGGCAGCAACCAGCCCAGAGGGTCCCCGGCTTCCCCTGCCGCCCCCACCCAACTCTCTGTCTTCGAGTGGGCGCTGGGTTCCCCACAGCCTCCCAGCCCCGTGTCGAGTGCCAGGGAGGTTTGCCACCCTGCCCACAGGCAGTTTGAGGAAGAGGAGGAGGAGCTGCAGGCCATCTGGGATGGGGCGGGCGAGCAGAAGGCACCCAGCTCACCAGCAGGCACCCATGCCTGCCACCGGCCGGGGAGTGGGGCAGGCAGCCTGCCCAGCCCCAGCACCGGTATAACAAACCGGCAAAGACCT
>WTSP01013752.1:29747-48405 GCA_025331215.1 Actenoides lindsayi | reverse complement strand
ATTCTTTACATCCCTTGCCAAGTTCAGCTCCAACAGTGCCTTGGCCCTCCTGACCTCATCCCTACACAGTCGGGCTACATCCCTTTACAGAGTCCTGTGATCCTGCAAAGATTTATTATAACCCTGCTGTTCACTTCAGGTGCTCAAAATGGGTTAGCTATGGGGCATAAATTCAGTCTCTGCAGGAACAGTGTCAGGGAGAAGCACAAGCAGAGCTGTGCCATCCATGAGCGGAGATGAGCCAGGAGCCACGGTGACCCAGCACAGGCTGTGCCCTCGCTGACAGGGTGCAGCCCCGCAGGGTCTGAGCATGGGGCAGAGCCACGTGGCCATAGCAGTGAATCCCATCAACAGCCTCAGGCAAGGCAAAGTCATCAGCCAATTTCAAGGTCCATCCAGCAGACTGGGGCAAGAGGTAGGACTGGAGACAGAACTATAGCATGAGTCTATCCAGAAGGCAAAGTAGAAGCAGAAGCTGGTCGGGGCCAGCACGTTTTGTTAGTTCCCAAAGGACCCTGACAACTGTAGGCTGGGGGAAAAAGCTGAGGCACAGTCCTCAGCCCAGGAAAATGAAATAAAATGTTGCCATTGGGTTCCATGAGGTCAGGATCCACCTGATGTCTTTCACTCCCAGGTCCTGTGACATGCATCTCAAATGCCCTTGGATCACCTATCAAACAGATAAGAGTGGTAACAGTTAATCAAAGCCATGCAACACTCAAAGCACCACAGAGTCATAGCTGTTAAGGATACTAGCACTGTATAAACCACTAACAAAATGAAAATTGCTATTGTGCTTCTAGCCAGCACTGGAAGGTTCTGAAGCTTTTTTTTTTCCTAAGGCTAGCTGCCAACAGTGCCATGGGAGCGCTAACACACTGCCATTTCATTTCAAGGCTAATATTGAAATACAGTAAAAATCTGCATTTATAGAGGGCTACAAAGGCCAAAGAAAAGATTCCTCTTGCTTTTGGCAAGTTTTGGATCAAGTAGCGTATTCATCATTTGCATGTGTGAGAGTGATGTTGCCCTCTGCTGGGTAACCCACAACTACAGCAAAGCCCTTGCTCTCCAAAGTCTTGGCAGACTCAAGCAGAAGCAGCTCACATTTTTTGGTAGTAGAATCTTTGCAAATGCCAGGTGATTTAGCGCTTTTTACAAGTGAAGAGACAGGAAGTACAGGAAAAAACCAGTTTTGGTCCTCATCTCTTTGTAGAATATGGCCCATTGACTTCCTGTGCAGAATCAGCCCTATCCATTTTTTCCAAGGTCATGTAGAAAATCTGTAGGAAAGTTAAATAAAATAAATTTTAAAAAAACCAAACCAAACCCACAACAAAAGAAAACAACCCCAAAACAAAAACAAAAAACCAAACAATCCGTGCTTCATGACTCTCAAGATGTAACCACAAAATTGAAAGGCAAAACAATCCCTCAAATACTTGCATTTAGTCCTTAAAACCTCTAGACACCAATTATATACTGCAGGGTATGTCTACATTAATTTTCACCTATATTAAGTTATTTGATTTTTCTCTTTTCATGGAATCAGATTTAATTTTTCTTAAGTAACAGATAAATTACTAGTGTCTATATTATCAGCACCCTATTAAGAGCAGGAATCCAGCTGGATGCCACTGGGACATTGTAACATTCCTATCTCATCAGTGATCAGACCAAGGTCTAGGGAGTGAAATTTATCAAATCCCATTGTACAGTGTATCTGGAAGGATGATAAACATGATTAAAATTCATTTCACCAACACAGTTGCTCCTATGTATTTGATGTCCTTTTCCTTGGAATGGTTAGACAAATTGCACAGTTCCCTAAAATGAAATTCAGTCTTGGATTTTATATAACGTGCCCTGATAATACAAATCAATATTTTGACAAAACACATTTTTGCCTGAAGATGAAGTATAATGTGTAATGAAATACATTTAAGTACTTTATAATTTATCCTGAAAGGACAATGCATTTGGCCAAATGTCATACATCATTCCATAGAAAACTAGGTGGAAAATATAATCTATAGTCCTTTAAGAAGCAACTGCATTGAGAGAGTGCACAATTAAACACTTGATAGTCAGAAAACATTTCAAATTAAGGATCTGTGTGCAAACTCTTAAAGATATGGGTTGTTCTACACCATTGAACTGCAGTATCTATAATAAATGAGATGGTTTCCTCTGGAATTTCCATGTCGTAGACCCATTTGGCTATTCACCTACTAAGAGCTCTCTCCCTGTGGAGCCCATAGCAAAAATTTCACAGGCATCAGTGGCACAGACAGAAATGTAAAAGTTGGTAACTTACCGTGTGCCGGTTCCTAAATCTGATGTGGTCCAAAAGCATCCAGGACATTTAGGAGCCAGATTCTCCTTCATTTCACAGGGAGACACGACCACCCACGCACCTTCCTGGAATCTGGCAGCGGGTACTATCTGCATGGCCAGGTAAATAGCCAAACAGGGATTTAGCCTTGGACTGAAATCCAAGCCAGATCAGGTAGCATTTAATGGGAAGGCTCAGTAACTCACCAGGCCAGACTCACTGATACACAAAATAAAACAAGCCATGTATTTTGCTTATTAAGTCTTACTCCGTGTAATAACGCATCTTACTGGAGTCACATTTACCACTCTCTTGGCCAAAACAGCCTGGCCTTTAGTCCCTACTAGGAATTTATCAGAATTCAAGACCTAAGTGCCCAGCTGATGACCATTATACATGAATTGTGTCCACCGAGGCCACGGCACGAGCGTGTTCAGGCAGTACACACAGACCTGCTGCTAAAATGTTTCCCACTTGAGATGTAATTGTTCTCCAGTTAGGAAGTCATCGCTGAAAAGCAAAATCCTACAGATGACACCGAGTCTTATGCCCACAGAAAGTTAATCTGTTTTCCATCCAGAGCAGAATTGTGTGTAATTTATAGGCAAATATTCAGCCCTGGTGTAAGGCAAGTGCAGTTCTTATTGATCTCAATAGGAGCTGCACTCATTTATAGTGGCGCTGGTTTGGGCGTCACGTCTGTGCAGCCCTAGAATGAATAACATTACAAGTCAGGGCATAGGTTCAGTAGGTGCTGAAAGCTTTTGCATGTGAATATTAAAATAGCCTGTCTCCACAATAGCAACTATTTTGGGCTGGAGAACACAACATGTGCCAATCTGAGTTGCATAATGCTTTGCATATCCCAGGGTTCGCCGCTCTGAATAGTTCCCTACTGAATGGCTGCTTAATCTCCCTGGTACAGTTACTGCATAGATCCTCTATCTACCAGCACGATGCAGCGCTTTGCTCAATAGAGGAGCCCTGAATTCACTCTCAAAAGCACAAGGCAGCCTGTAGGAGAGACTGAGGCAGAGCTTCACTTGAAGAGCCTTGTGGCTCACGCTATTTTGGTGTGAGTTTAAAGAAAAACACTTTTTTTTTTTTTTTTACACATTTGGTTTTCATTTGTTTGAAACAGTTTTGTAGCCTAATAAAAAGACCTACAGTTTCATAAAAGGAAGTTAACTGGTTGTCTTTGGGCAATAGAAGACTTTTTCATCATTTATTACTGGGTTATTTTAAGGGCATTAACTGCACTCAGCCCCTGAGCTCTGTTACAGAGCTGATTTGATTTAGGATTTTTTTTTTTTAATTACACTGTGTTTTATTAAAAAAAACCAAAACACACACAAAAAAAATCAAACAAACAAAAAACCCCAACCAAAAGCAAAACCAACCAAACAAAAAACAACAAAACCCCACAAACGCCAGTGTGAAAACACTGCATCTGTAGCCTTTCTTATTATACAGCTCTGGCCTGGAAGGCACAGGTCTGCTTGTGGCCTGCCCTGTAAGCCATCACCTTGTCCACTGCCCATCTGCTTTCCTGGCTGGGATCAAACGTACCCAACAGGAAGAGAGGTTCAGGGTGCTGGTGTTCCCATTCAAGCTCTGCTTCCAGCAGCAGGAAGGGATCTCATTTACCAATACACTTTCGCCTTCCAGCAGAAGGAAACCTGACAGCCTGATCTTACCTTCCAGCACTCAGACCCAAGGGGAAAGCAATTTGACTGCCTAACCTTGTGCCTTGGCAGAGGGACAGGAAGGGAAGCAACCTGTCCACTCCTGCCTTCCCACTGATAACGTAGGGACCTCAGGATGGCCATAACTCACCCAATTAGCCACAGTGCCTCCCATCCTCAAAATATCCTCCAAAGACTTTCCTGAAATGGAGGATCACAGTGCATGGCTCAGGAGTGAAACACATGCACTTTTCTACAGCTCAAGGAAACACACCTTTACTGTGCTCCAAATAGGTTTATATCCCTGTCTTCAAGACAGCACAAACAAGGCACTGTGTGTACGCATAAAACACTGGCAGCCACCATCCACCTCACAGGAATTATGCAGGATAACAAATATCTTGAAAGCTTTACTTCCAAGAACCCAGCCTATTCCTTCCTTTTTTAATTGGACTTTTCCATATAATGTATACTCTCTCAATACATTCACTTTATAGTTATGAGCAGAGTGGCTATTCAGCATTGAGCTGTATTTAATTCAACCGTACGTCAAGGGACAAATTAGGATAAGGACATAGTCCAGATAAGTAGAGTAACAGCCCTGGGAAGGTATATGAAAAGCTGAATGCTTTGCTCAAACCCATAAAGAAGAGAATGAGAAGAGAGAAAAAAAGAGGAAAAAGAAGAGTAGAAAAATAACAAAAAAAGGCAAAGTCATCCAGGGTCTCTTTAACAGAGAGTTTAGCCACAGGATCCACAGACACGGATCTTTTTGCGCCTGACTAGTACAGTGCATCTTTTGGTGCTGCTTTCTCCAATCCTGTCCTATCAGGCAGCTTCACTGTCACATCTCCTCTCAGTAGCATTCAAGGAGTTAAAGGAGCAAAACTCTTGCTTTAAGTCACACTGGAGTTGAGCCTGAAGAAGCGCTGTAGTAATGTGGGAGAATTACACAAACCCTGGAGCTATACCTAGATATTTACCAAAAAAGTATTTTGAAGTCCAGATGTTTATCCTGGACTATGGGAGGCAGTGGAGAGGGTCAGAAAGGACCCAAGAGAAACATTTTAGAAAATAAATTGAAGACCTCTTTGCCTTAGTTTTGACTGACAATTTTTTTAGTGAGAAGTTACTTTAGATAAGGGGCAGAAGACATAGGAAACTCATACCCAAAATCTGAAGTCCACATCAAGTGAACAAGCAACTGTAAGGCAGATTATCCTTGATATTTCTGTGGGGAATAAAAATTAATTAATTAATTAAATAGTAAAAACATACATTACCAAGGACTCTTAGCTGGTTACCAGAGGAATTGACCCCAAGCCTACTCCAGCTTGTCCAGTACATCCAGGGTGGCAGGACAAGCAGTAAACTCTAGAGACCTGCAAATGAATATCAGCCAAGCACCAAAATCTCATCAGCTGGAAGCTGATGCAAGCAGGGCAACTGGCACTTCTGGACATTTGGGGCTGTTATGGGGAGGTTAAAAAGTGAGCACAGCAGACATTACAAATAGCACACACAGTATCCAAAAAGGTCAGTTTGCTTCAATAACCTACAGACTGGTTTTGCTCAAAGCTAATTACTCGTTATGTGGATCTGAAAAGGATTCCTGTATAAACATAGCCTGATATACCAAAGGGCCTGCTCCTTGTCCTATCAAAGATGACAGCAAACTTCAAGCAAACAGACTTCGGCCAAGCAAGAACAAGGCTGATGGCTACAGGCTTCCTTAAAGCATAGGAAGGTTTTGCTGCGAGCGGAAAACAGGACTTGCTGTATGATATATGGAGCATGGGGCAAAAAGTTTGGCTTTGCAGGATAATGGAAGCCCTTCTTTTATAGGGACCAAGTTCCATATCTGATATGTATAGCCAGAGTTTAAAAAAAAAAAACTAACAACCCAACAACAACAACAAAAAAATCTCACACACGCATGTCAGCTATTGAATAATATTGTTTAAAGGTAGAAACTATGAGCTGTTAGTCTTTAAAGAATAGGCAGACAGGCAAGAAATTCCACTGAGTGATTTATAAGCAGGTGGAAGGAAAAGTGGAAACTTCTGTGAATCTTGGTCACAATCCAGTTCGGAGCCTTATTTTGATGGAGGGCTCCCTCTTCTGGATTTTGACTGAAGCATATTTCCCCATGGCCAAACCAGTTTTTTGTTTTTTTTTCCAGTGCAACTCAAAGGTGTTTTCAACTAGAAAACCAATCAGGGAGAGAGCCTCTCTATGTCCAACAGTTCCTCTGCCACACGCACTGCTAGAGGTAATGGGACCTGCCACTGACTTCTCAGTGTTTAATTTGTATATTTAAGTTAATAGATGTCCCAGGCACAAAGGGCGAGGGTTTACTTAGCTTATGAATCTTTATTTTTCTGGTTTTCTAAATGCAAGTTTGGGAGAATGACATCATTAAGAAACAGCCTTAGTTGTGACAGTTCCTGGGAACTCTACTTCTGGACAAGAATGCCTTCAAGTTAAGCAGCTCAAAAAGAAAAATATCTATTTGGCTGGAAGTCCTCCAGTGACATGCAAAATAGCCTTTTAGTCCCTTATACAAATCAAAATAGTCTTACATGAAAAACCCTCCCTAATCTGTGGGGCATTTTCCCCACCCCCAACCCCCTAGGAATTCCTTCTGAAAACAGACACTTCCTGAATGGCAGGTGGGACTGCTAGAAACTGAAACTGCAGCTTTGAGTAATTTACATTTCTTAAAGTGAACTGCTTTTTCAGGCAGAAACCTGCCTCAGTGAAGGTTTTCCTTTGATACAGCCAGAGTTTAATACCCCAGTGCAAATACACCTGGAAGACAACGCTACGGCCTCTTAGCGTGGCCAGTATATTCATTCTCTCAGGACAGGCCAGGAGTGCAAGCAAAACTCTGCAGTTTGCTGAAACTGAAATCATACACATTGCTTTGGGGCCTGAAAGCATCACATCTCGCTGATTTTAGAGAAGGAACGCAACCGTGCACTTTGTTTAAATGAAGTAACAATCCCATTTGAAGTAAAGAGTTGCAATTTAGCGACGAGGAGGCGACAAAAGCTACGCGTGACCTCACCAGAGAATCGTACCCTGTTCTTCCAGATACACTGCAGGCCTTTGCCTTCTGTTGTTGCTGCTGCCCACAAGAGAGAGTTCACCTAGACCAGCTATTCCCTGGCTTTCTCTTTCCTGCAGATTAGCAAATAGAAGCCCAAAGAGCCCCAGGTGACACCAGATGCCTCCCTGTCCTAGGTGCTCTGCAGCCACGTTGCAGAGAGTGCCAGTCCCCGCAGGTTTCTCATTCGAAGAGATGAGATGTGTAAAGGGTATGAGTTAAAACAGAAGGAAAGTGAGCTGCTTAATGCCAAGCAGCGGAGTGGATGGAAAGCCAGGAACAGAGCACAGACTTCTTAGGAACAAGCTCAGTGCTCTCCACAGAGCCACAAGCCCTTAAACTGAGGCCACAGTCGCAAAAGGGATTCTAAAAAAGCACCCGGAGGAACACAGCTACTTCAAGCTTATGCAGAAATCAATGTTTGGGGTAAGAGGTCCTCACAATTTCCAGCACTACAAAACAAAACACAACCAAGAGCTATAAGCCGAGTTTGTAACTTCTACCTAAAGTAATCATTATTAAGAAAAATGTTGCTGCCTTGTTTTTCCCCTTGTGCCGAACTGGACGGCTATGACTCCAGGAGAAATTGCCCTGTAGGTTTGGGGGAATGTTGTAGGGGTTTTATTGCTATTGTCATAATAATATGAAATGAGAAAAGCTGTGCTGTATACTAAATTCCTACTACTTAGCTTTGCCAGGAGAAAGATCACAGCAAATTTGGCCACTGTTACAAGAACACGGCTTTTGATTCTGAGAGAATAATTAAACGAACAAATAAAAAGTCCTACTGTTTTCTTACTACAGTGCTGCAAATAAAGAAGTAAGTTCACTTTCAGACTCATACAGCTTGGCTGTGTTACCACAAACTGTTTCTGAGAAACCAAAGTAAGTTTTCAGTTTCTTCCAGGGTACCCTAATTTATGTTCAGCAAGCCTTAGTGTTCATCTGTCCTTGGAGCAGAGTTGCCCAATGCTACCAGCCTTCACTAGGGCTTTGGGCTGCCATCCTCCCATGTCTGAGAGGGTCTGTTTGGGATACGTGGACCCTGCAGTTAGCTCCCTTCAGAGCAATGACAGCTTTAACCATTTGACAAGCTCTGTGACACACAGTATTTTTAAAAAATCCTCTTAAAACCAGCAGCACAAACTTCGTGGGCATCAGTCACGTGTTTAACTCTCCCACAGAGAAAACCTGAGAGGACAACCTGCATTTGCTTTCTCTCAGGACATCTGCCTCCCTCTGTATTCCGGGTCAGCCTGGTTGCTGGCAATGCCTGGTAATCCACACCAGTGTACTCAGTATCATACTCAGCAGCCCTGCTGGTAGCTCCAACTTCTGACCAAACTGAGTTCGCGACAAGAAACAAAGTTTTCAGAAATAACACCCATCCCAACGCCATCTCTCCTGGGAAGCCATCGTGCTGCTTTCTTCCTGCCCTTCCACACAAATGGCCAAGGCACTGGTGTGGGAAAATCCCACCCCACATTCATTGGATAGTCACCACTCCGGGGTTTTATCGTCGTTATTCCTGAGAGAAGCACAGAAGCTCCATTCTGTCACACCCATGAAAACTTCATTCAAGAATACAGCGCGGGGGCTTTGCTGGCAAAAAGGCCCTATTAGCTGCAAGAAGAGCTGCTGAGCTGTCCCTCATTCCTTGCAAGATTCCCACTGGCTGGGAGGACACATGCCAGGGGCTAAGTTGTTACTCCTTCCTAATCTCCTGACATACCCTCCTACTTCCCTATGGCTGTTAGGGTACTGTCCATTCCCACACCTGCTGCCAGGTGGGCTCTCTCTTATTCCTGTACTGTCCTTGGAATGCTTTTTCCACCTCTTCTGTTGCACTCTCCTGCAACAACCCTTACCAGTAGTTCCTAATTTTCCCGGCCCCCCTCCTCCACTCCTACCACTACCTCCTGGTCCCCACTGCTCCGTGGCCATGTCCTCTTCTGTTGCTTAGAGATCCCTTTCTGACATTATTTCCTCCAGCAGGGTAGAGCAGGGCACTAGGACAACAGAAAGCTGGAGATCTGGGAAGATTCTGCTGCCTTTTGTGCCCTGTATACCCAGCATCATCAAAAGACACAGGCCAAGCCACTGAGTAGCCTCTACCACTATCTGTGTCCACAGCACAAGGGCTATCGTGGTCCCGGAGCACTGTACCAATGTCATTGCTTCAACTTTGTAACAAAGGCAGCAAACGTAGAAGTTTTTTTTTCTAATCTATTTGATAAAATATGACAAAATAGTAGCCAGAGGGTAGCTTTTTCTCCTTATTCAAAAGGGATGCCAACGCCACAGGAGCTGAAGAGTTGTTTCAGATTATTCACAAGAGGAAATAAAACTGGCTCTCATTTCCTGCAGTCCTACTGCCAGCAACATGGCTGTTACAGTCCAGGAGCAAACCTAGGACATAGGTGGGACACCGAAACTGATGGGAACAACCCTCATGCTGCAAAATGGTAGAGTGCAGGGATATCAGGACATTGGGGAACGATGGCAGAACAGCAGCATATGGGAATCAAATGTGGTGGGAGGTGGAAACGGTAAGTAGCCAGCACAACAGCTGCATGTTAGGAAGTGTGTATGAGGCTTGAGTCCAACCCTGAGAGCGTCCACCCCTAAAAAAAACCACCCCAAAATTAAACACAAGGCAAAACATGTCTTACTATATCTTGGGATTTTTGCAGGCCTGAGGTATGATCTCTGGCCACAGAAAATGAGTAGTCCTGCAGTCATGTACTACACATACCATCCTTGCTAGATCAGGCATCCATGTTACAAGGTTCCATGAAAAGAGGTTTGTTTTTTGTGAACAGATTCCTTTGGGATCGAGGGAGGAGTAGGTCAGTACCAACCTGACTTTCCCCGTTGTCTTCTGCTGGGCCTCAGCCAACACAGAACTCACTTAATCCACCTCCAACATAGCTAAAAAACCTGAAAGACAAAAAGCCATAGACTATTGTATGTTCTCCAGGGGGAACAAGGGAATAAAGGCACACAGATTTGAATTACCAAGAGAGATTCTTCAGTTCATAGCTTTAGAAACTTGAAACAAAGAATGCACATTCAGCTCAAGAACAAAACCCAGGCACATGAGAAATATCCAAAATCACAAACCAGAACATTTTGGAGACATTTTCCATTTCAGACATCAGCATAAGAAGGCAATGGGCAGAAATGTCAATAGCAGGGTAGAACATGGAAACGTGCTTTCATATCCCTCATTCCCACTCCTTCCCCTTTTCCTAATTCTGGAGATAAGGACTAGCTCTTTCAACCCTGCTGTGATCTTGGCTTTGCAAACCCCTGCTGGTGCTTGCAGCAACTGAACTAGCTTCCAAAAAGCATGCACGTTCTCTCTCTTTCTTACAGCTGATGTATGGTACAGTTGACTAATGGATGAATCCAGCATTCAACACCCGACATGATGGTAGAAGAGGTGCCCAGCCTCCCTCAATGGGTAGGAGAGGCTTCCCTTCCCGAACTGCCCTTTGCTCATACTTGGATACATAAAAAAAGGAGTCCAGCCAGGGACCTCAGCATGCTCTACAGCAGCTAATAAGACTGAACTTAGTGTTTTCAACAGCTTCCTGGTGGCAAGGCTGGTAGTGCTACACTAAAATTCCCATTATAATGGAGAGAAAGCAAAATTTTCTAAGCAAGGTCTGAAATGGAGAAGGTTTGCCAGGATGTTCATCACCTGTAGTCACCCTTCAGTCCCTCAAGGTGGCCTGCATCAATTCTACTAACCACGCAAAATCTTGAGACTTGGTCCCTGAAACTGTTCCAAGCCACTCTGCTGCTTTATGCCTCCCTGCTGAAAGGCCTTTGTGACACCCTGGCCAGGTCGTTGCCTCTGAGCAATGTTGCAATATCCCCGGTCACCTCACGGAGTCGGGCTTTGAGGTGGGAGTATGACAGCACTTAGAACAGGGATGTTCTTCTCTCCCATAGTCAGTTACTGACTCATTTCAATAGAAAGCTTTATTCCTAATGGGTGAAGTGAGGAAGTCACTCCAACAGTACACAGTTTAGTAAATAATGAAGCAGAAAACCTTTCCAGCTTCCATTTTTCTTCATTATCTCTGTGTTTTCTGCCTTTCAGCTTTAAAGCCAGTTTGTGGGAATGCTTCTGGACATCTGTCATGCATCTGGATGTCTATCATACGTATAAAATAACATTCAAATATTACTGTGGACATTGCATAGTCAACTACTCCATCTTTAAGAAGTGGCAGATCTATGATTTTCCTGTGCAATGTTTATACAGATCCTCTGAGCCACACAAATATATAACATATGTCTGCTGCTACACCCAGAACCCATGATGGGCTGTTGAACTAGAGAATGGCTATTTGGTTTTACCGTTGTTATTCAGTTTGTGGTATGAAAAGCACACCTTTCCCTGCTGATCTAAGCACAGAATTATGAACCCTAACAGGCTTTTCTACAGTACTCATCACCTCTTTGTGGAAGTCCACCCAGTACATCATGAACTTACCTAAAGTACTTACAACGTGTGTGTTCATCTCTCACTTCCACAGCTGAGAAACAGGCAAGTGTTGAAAATGTACAAGTTATCAGAGAGATCCAGAGCTGTGAGTACTGGATGCAAAACACAGACCCCCTTCAATTGAAGCACTTCTTTAAATGCACTTTCTATGCACTTGAGAACTTTCTGCAGATCAGCCTTCAAAGGTACCTTTGGCAGAGGCAAGGGAAGACCCATAGTTTTTGAGGCAGATCCAGCTGCATAGTCATGACAAAAAAAAAAATAAATGGTTGTATTCCTCATGTTCCTGCCAGTTGCTGCAACAAATTAAACAAATTTCATACAGGTTGCAAACACAAAAAATATTATTCACAAACACATCCCCCCCCTTCCCATCATGTACTAACTGTCAATATCCCACAGTAAAAATAACATGTATCATGTATGTCAATGACAGCATTACAATCAGGTGTCAAAGTAAAGCTGACAGGACAAATTCTGGCACCTCATAACTTTTAACTCTGCAAACATATTAATGTTCTATGAACACAGTTTTCTGTTTATAGGTTCCCTACAAAATGAGCAAAAATGACAAAGCTTCCTTACGCAGCATCATCCCAGTGCCTGTAAAAGCACAAAATTCAGATGCCCCACAAGCCACTCGCTTGAGCTACCCAGAGGAGAAAGCAACAGTAAGAAATCACCTCCTGCTAGTGCTACAGAAGGATAAGATGATGAGTTTCTCGGCCATTTCCAAAAGCCAAAAGTAGGAGTTCTGGTTTCTGCCCTGGGTGCTAATCCAAGAGTTAACAGCCCTGATGCCAGGTGTCCCCCACCATCCAGTTCTGCTGTTCCACAGGATTACCTCCATCCTGTCCCCATCTCAGTACTTTCTGAGATAGGGACACAGACTCTAGGGGTGGAGGATTTTTTCTTTGCCAATCCATACCCTGTTCTTTGACATTTTTCCCAGTTCTGATGCAAATTTCTCTTCCAAACCCTCAGCCAGCTGTTCTCAGTCCACTTCCCTGGACCTCCAGCAGGTGAAATCAAAACATGGATACAAAAGACATATCAGTGAATCTCTGACTTGAAAAAAAGAGTAAAGTTGCTTAGTTCTACCCATATAACCATGAGATAGTCTTTCAAAAGGAGAATGATAGCAAAGGTAAAGGCTAGGATTTTGGGCACCTTCTGGACAGCCAAACGGGGAGTGAACTGAAGACCAAAAAAACCCCGGTAAAAATAGTTTCTAATAAACCTGAAAGGGGTAGGATGGGAAATCACCACTGCTTTGGATAAATCAGATGCTTACAAATCAGATAAGTGTCCCAGGCTATCACCTGAATATTTATCTTTTTTTTTCAGATACCGATTACAGAATTGGTCTCCAAAAAGCCCCTATAGAACTGTGTTTCCCAGGTATGAGGCCTCCGATCCACACGGGTCTAGAGCAGCTGCCTGTAAAGGGCAACTCCATACAAGCAGCATGTCTATGGTGTGGAAAGCGAATCAATGAGAGCAAGAGAACAGTCTTATCCTGAAACCTACCCCTTGCTCGTATTTGCTTGATGGAATGTACAGTTTGGCAGTGCAGCTACAGCAACTTCACGGCTGGCTGATGCCCCTTCTGGCAGATCCAGTCTCTGTCCTACCTGTGCACTCCCACTGCCTCATCGGCACTGGTGGCTTCTGTCTGCTGAGTTCCCTCAACAGTTTCAGCTGAGGATCTTAGTCTGAGGAAAAGGAGGCTGAGGGGAGACCTTCTCACTCTCTACAGCTACCTTAAAGGTTGTTGTAGAGAGGTAGGTGCTGGTTTCTTCTCACAAGTAACTAGTGACAGAACAAGAGGGAAGGGCCTCAAGCTGCACCAGGGGAGGTTTAAACTGGACGTTAGAAAAAGATTTTTCACTGAAAGGACTGTCAGACACTGGAACGTGCTGCCCAGGGAGGTGGTTGACTCACCATCCCTGGGTGTGTTTAAAATCCATATAGATGTGGTGCTTGGGGACGTGGCTTAGTGGTGGACTTGGTAGGGCAGGGGTAATGGTTGGACTCGATGATCTTAAAGGTCTTTTCCAACCTTGATGATTCTATGATTCTCAGATCAGACAGCCTTGCAGGTAGAAACATGCCTGTGATGATGGGAAACAAGGGAAGCAGGACTGCCCCTTTGGGAAGCACCTTCTTGTTGCATCTGATTTACAAACATTTTATCAGACCAAATCTTGAGTTCTGTTGCAGTGCCCGAGTGCTCGGGATATATTTTGTGAAATCAATAATGTAAGATTGTTTCAAATGATATTTTAAAGAGATCTGAAATGGGGCTTTCAGACCTCTACTAGAACGCAGACTGTTTAAACTGCTTAAAACCCAACAAAGTCCTACATCCCAACCTTCAGTTTCTCTTCCTAAATGGTTACCTAAAAAGTTTAAGCTAAAAGCTTGGTTAAAGAGATAACCTAAAAAGTTTCCTAAAAGCTCAGCCTCTCCAGAGGTCAGCACAGTATCAGAAATAAGAAAAAAGAAAAATTAAAAACCCCAACCCAACCGACCAACATAAATCCTTGCTTGACTGTTCTGTGTATACATTGAAAGGATGGTGTCATAATTCTCACTATATGCTACTGTGGAGGAAGTGACACTTGTATTTGTTTGTAGAAATGAATTAATAGTGCCTATGCTGTTCTGTTTGCCCAGTTTAATCATCCTTTCCTGTTAAAATACTGATGCCATTTACACATACTCAGGACCTGTCAGGGAGTCAGATCCTGAAGCCTGTATTACCCTTTGTGTTTTGTTCACATTCAGGGATGTTTCTCAATTAATTTTTCAAGTTCCAAGTATTTTGTTCAAGCGTAATTGTGGCAAACTGTGTAACAAATTCTCTTCTAGCCCTGTTAGGAAAAGATCTAGTCAAACTATAAGAGCATCCATGTTTTGGCCCCAAAAGAACAGGTCTGAGTACAGACAAGAAAGTCTTCCCTTAGAGATACAAGGGGAAAAAAAGATAAATGTAAATAAATAAATAAAATGCAAATCTATGAGTTTAGCCAATTAAACATCTGCATGACAAACCTGATTTCATGGGGTTCTCCAGATCTTCCAGCAACATCAGTGAAGCAGGCGAAACTACCAGGCTGGGACTCTCTGGAAGCAAATGCCGTGCACAGTTTTTGCTTCAGTATTCATTTTTCTACACATTTGTTGAAAATATCTGGGGTTTTACATTTCCTCTGATACTTCTGCAGAAGAAGAATAGGATTCATAATTTTCCAGCACAGAGAGGATTCATGGGATTTTAAGCATGTAAAATAATTGATGCTGTCCAAAAAATGGTAGAAGTCAGGGAAAACCCACAAGCTACACTCCACCTCGGAGCGCAAGCTCCAGCAGCTATAGTACTTTGTTCCTAATCAAGAAGTTGGGAACAAATCCTAGCAGATGCAGCCAGGACTGCCAAGTTTGACCCTGAGTGGCAGGGCTGAGCCGTGACACGCTGACTCACCACGTTACCTAGAAGATCATCCTTACGAACAGCTTTAGACTGTCTCTTGTGAACGTGTGACCCAGTGTAACTGAGTGTCAGCAGAGCGAATGTGAACGGCACGGTCTCCCATTAAAGCAATCACAC
Source organism: Actenoides lindsayi (assembly GCA_025331215.1). Lineage (NCBI taxonomy): Eukaryota > Metazoa > Chordata > Aves > Coraciiformes > Alcedinidae > Actenoides > Actenoides lindsayi. The sequence continues at coordinate 33,144 of WTSP01013752.1, read as the reverse complement.
ACCCAGACAGAAAATCCAGGGCTCTGAGACCTCATGCGAATCTGAGAGTCCCTGGGGAATTGGGGCTTGATGAGAAATACATATAAATATTATAATCTGTGAGAGATACAATCTTGCTCCAATATTTTCCACTTTATTTGAAAGGAAAGCTACCTATTTTGTTCAGCCCTCCAGTCTGGAAGTTACGAAGATAAAAGGACCTCTCAGCATGAGCAAACTGCAAAATGTATTTGAAAATAAATTCGTCGTGACAATTGGCATTAAAGAATTTATTTTCAAATACATTTTGCAGCCTGTTCATGCTGAGGGGTGCTTTTATCTTTCAAACTGGATGCTGCTAGGCTGAGCGGAGTGAAGAGTTTCCTCTTAACTCTTTCGGTACCACACAGAGCAGAATCCATCAGTATTTTCTTATAAAGTGCTTATACCTGCATTACACAAACTCTGCATTACAGGGGCTCAGTTTCTAGTCCGAAGCAAAGCAGCAGATAACCACAGCTCTCCTGGCAAGTCATTTGACACCTACTTTTAAGAGTATTTCTTCCTTAACATAGCCCCTTACTGGTTTTTCTCAACAGAAGCCCCGGTTGCTGTGCTAACAGTGCCCTTCTGGCTAGCCACAAATGACACCAGCTTTACCTACCGAGTAGCAGGCATACTGTGTAGGACCAGAATTTCCTGTCTCCCCAGTGGGAGTCAGTGCCTTACGTTACAAACAGCTCCTTTGCTGACAAGGGCAAGGCAAACTCTGGCATCCATCCTGCTTTGTGTGTCTCCATCTTCATTGCAACTCGGCTGCTTTTAAGGTCACAGGCTAAACCCACATGTAGTCCATCCTCCACTGCTCTGCCCTCCCGCAGTCCCTCCTATCCTGTCGCTTTGGGCATTCACACAGCTGCACCACGAGACAGGATGAGGAACAAATCCAGCAAAAATCAACCTTTCTGCTTTGAGTCCTTTCTCAGCAAAAGAGTTGCCGTGTTGTCTGACCTATCAGCCAGACAAGTGTCCAGAGGCAGAAGTCAGAGGGTGGGAACAAGAAGTCGGGCACGGGGACGTGCTGGAGAGCTAGCTGCAGCAGTGTGGATTTCTGATGGATTTAAAAAGTAATGGCCTAATCACGAACTAACATACAGGTGTAATGGAAGCTTCAATATCAAATTCTAAGAGCCTTAAGAAAGTTGGGATGTAGAGGAGTAGACATTACCTGTGAGTATGAACCACCCAGGGGCTGCGTCACGGTGCAAACCTGCCCGTTATTTCCATTCCTGGCCTCATGCTGCTAAGTAGGAAAACTGAATGTAACCAAGCAATGAAGAACGTAGAGAGCAACGGCCCCCAGTTATCCCCATCAGATCACATGATCCCTTTCACACACCTCTTTCATGTCTCATCTGAAAACACATTTGCTCTTTTGGTTCACCATTCCCTTCTGAAGGCTCTTGCAAAATTGCCCTCCTTTTCCCTTTTCCAACCTAAATGCATGTAAAGCTTTTTGTCCCCCTGCCAGGGCCTAAAACAGTGGCATCTACTGTCCTGACATGTCCACGAGTAGCAGAACAGGTCACCTCCTGCCCTGCATTTGTTAGGCTGAACAAGCCAACCTCTCCTAGTCCCTTCTCACAAGAAGGACCCTTCAGCCTCACGATTCACCAGGACAATCAGGAACTGAGGGAGCTGGTTTTGACACAGTACCACAGTAACTTCAGTGCTGGCAAATTAGTGTTTTCCGTCAGGAAAGTATTCCACCCAAGAAACTCAACATTTAAAAACACCTTCATCTCAAAGGGGAGTCAGATAAGAGGGAGTGAAATTTATGAGCTCTACAGCCCACCTCTCTACTGATGGTAGGCAAACAGTAGAGAAGCATTTAAAGAATCAAGACTGACACAAACAGTACCTCCATTGAAGGCAGACACAAGCAACAGCAATCCCACCAAAACACTGACTATCCAGACCAAAGCCAGAGTAAGACAGACAGATCTCGACGCTACAGAGCCTATTTTTGCCTTAGCATGGCCTTTTTGATAAACATCCCAAAAGAGATGGTCGTTGAATTCTTTACTGAAATGTCCCTCCTTTCTCCCCTCACCAAATAAATATTTCTTGAAAGATAATACAAATCAGGGCGGTGATTTGAAGATGGATGACCTGCATCTTACAAGAACGTACTGACGAGAAGGTCCCTCACTAGCCTGCTGATAGCAGCAAAGGTTGAAAGCAGTAGCCCTGCTCTTCCAACAGGCTCACTGTGGATTAACAAGGTTTCACAAAGCACATGTTGAATACAAGCTGGCCGTCCCTTGGACTGGTTAGCTGTTCTTCAGATCCATCCAACCCTGCATTTGCAAAGGTAAACAGCACTTACCACAACAGCAAACAGAGCAGGATCTGTAGATAGCCAAGCCCACATCTAAGAGAATAATCAAGATGCTAAAGAAAGCTCTTGCTTGATGCAACAGCTGCTGTGCTCAAGGGTTATCGATACGGAAAGCTTATCAAGAGTGACACCAACAATGAAGTTACAAAGTTGGAGCAAAGGCACATACCAAAAAGTTATTCATGGAGAACCAGAAGTGCTGGCTGAACCCAGAATAAAACCAGAAAAAAATTCATGTGATATTTACCTCAAGAGGCACAGCCTAGAAGGGGAAGAAGATGACTTCTTTGCTCACATAACATTAAAAAAAAAAAGACAGAAAACATAAGCTCTGTCATTCCTCACAGCTCTTACTGAAGTTGGTAACATGACTCTCACCAGCTTTGGTAATACCGGCTTCTAAAAAAAGGAAAACAATCCATAGTAGAGCACTCTTCCCTGGTACAAAGAAAATCCTCCTGTACATGAAATCTGAGAGTTTATTATGCTACTCACAAATGATTTTTAAAGCACTCAGTGTATTTCTGAGCAACATTTCTGTTTGTTCCTCTCGTGAGCAAAAGCAATACTCTTGCAGGCAACATGGCTGTGTTGCATTAATATTGCCAGCACTTGGCATGTCCTACAAAAGCTTAACATTTCTTGAGCGTCATAGAATCCTGAAATATTTTGAAACAGTGACAGAAGAAAATAATAAAATCATTTTGCATTGCTCTGTCTCCCATAACATCCTTGTGGGAAAGCTCAGAAATGTGGGTTAGAAGAGGGGACAGTGAGATGGGTTGAGACCTGGCTGAACAACAGGGCTCAGAGGGTTGTGATCAGTGGTGCAGAGTCCAGCCAGGGACCTGTAACTAGTGGTGTTCCCCAGGGGTCAGTTCTGGGACCAGTCTTGTTCAACATCTTCATCAATGACCTGGATGAGGGGATAGAGTGTACCCTCAGCAAGTTTGCTGATGATACTAAACTGGGAGGAGTGGCTGACACACCAGAAGGCTGTGCTGCCATCCAGAGAGA